>WOVY01003118.1:0-161306 GCA_013436015.1 Rhipicephalus annulatus
GGGATCTGCCAAGTTTTTTTTTTTTGGTAAGTCATCGTTTTTTTTCTATTTCTAGTGCTGAAGCAGTACTATAAAATTTGCCTCTGTGCCTTCCAGGTTCTGTGTATGATCAAAGTAAACAAACGCAAATAATCATTTAAAATTAAATATACGTGGCAGTTTAGGTCAGCAACCATACGTATTACAGTGTGAACAGCTCAAATGTAAAAAGCAATGGAGTGATTCACATGTATTACTGGAGGTTCTAAACGATTAACAGTGGCAAAACAAGAAGTGTCACTCAAGTTGACGCGTTGCGTTTATAAGGAAGTTTGTTAGTGGGTTACTGGTTCTGTCACTAAAAATAATGTGATTAATGTTCCGGAAAACTACTGTCGAGAAAAGCTTAATAGAATTTTAATTTCGGGCTGAAAAGTTAGTTGCTGCCGATTCCCAGTTTCATTTAATTTTTTTAGAAGTTTGAAAGCAGGCTAAAAACTACTGTGGGCTATTTCTCTGTAAGCGTTTAAAATGTGAGGTGTTACAATCATCGGCTACACAAAGAAGTAAATATATATGACTTGTACAAAGCAGCGTCTACATGTTAAAAGCCAAGTCTGAATGAAGTCAGTATCAAAGTAATCAAGTCATGATCAAGACATACGTATTTATTAATACGTGCACAAAAATATAGATTTTAAAAACCTGTTATTCGCTTTGTCTTCAGACAGAGTCGTCTTTTACCTGGTGCACTAACACGAAAGACGGCAACGCGACTACAGAAGATTGTATCGTCATTCTAAGCAGTAGTACGAGGATTTAAACAATCGAAAGATTAAAAAAAAAAGCTTGGAAGCTACCACTTCCTAACGTTCCTGAAATAGATGATATACGGAAGAAAGCAGACATGGTGCCTGTAGTAGCGGCATAGTTAGTACTTCATCATTTTCATATAATGCATAATGACAAACGAAGATATATATATACAGATGGATCATGCACTGAAGAAGCGTCAGCCTGTGCGGTCATTATGCCCGAAATTCAGAAAGAGAGAATGTACAAATAATCGCACGAATCTTCATTGACGACAGCAAAATTGGTGGCAATCTTTGAAGCAGTTAATCTTATCTGCGAGAATTTCGAGCCACAAAAGTGTGTGATACGCACAGATAGCAAACCTGCCCTTCAGGTAATAAAAATTCGAGATCATTTTAAAGAATGGTGAAATAGCACAGTGCTTTGCAGAAACTGTGGAATATGCCTCAGCGCAGGGTCACAACATCGTATTCCAATGGATACCCGGTCACATTGAATAAAGAGAAATGAAGAGGTTGACAGCCTCACCAAGAAAGCATTGAACGAAGGACGGGATTGCGCAATCCCCCATGTCTGGAGCGGGTATTCGACATTTTATAACGCAAGAAGCCAACCATTGTTCGATGGAGAAGTGGTTGGACAGCTCTAAATCAAAGTAATCACTACTTTATGAGGTTGATCCACACAGAAAATTTTTCATAGCGACAGATCTCCTACGACACTTACAGACATTATTCCACTGACTTCGCTTGGAAGTAGCATACACAAACAGCTTCCTGCGCAAAATACATCGCTCCAACTTCTCCGTAATGCCATCGTGGTCATGCAGAAAAAAATGTTCGCCATATATTTTTCGAGTCATTAAATACGCAAATGAAAGAGCAAAGTTAAGAAACAAATTAGCAAGTTTAGACAGATGGCCCCTCACAATAAAGAAATTACTTGGACCATGTCCTGAGATATTTTCAGAAAAAAAGCAAACATCTTCCTGACAGACTTCTTAGTGGAGACAGGACTGGATTATGTAGCGCCTGTGATAGGCAGCGAGGGATTGATATATATGAAATGTGTTAGTGCACATACGGACATAATAAAATGGAGGTGTGCTTGTGAACAGTTTGACAGTGTGAACTGCTGCAATCAAACTGTGCATTAGCATAATATTTGAACTGGTTTCAGTGAGCTTTTATGTTTTTTTCGGGTTGTTCATTTTTGGGTACCATTCAGTATTATTTTTTTTTTTCGCTGCACAACTTATTGATTTGGAGTAGCCGAGGCAATATGGGCCTCAACCTCTCCACAGCAAAACAGTTTGAACAGAAATAGAACAGAACATACGCACGACAGGCACAACTTCGGGTAAATTTTTTGGCGCTTAGAACTACAATCAGTGTCGGGAACAACCTCGTAGTTCACGTCGTTCAGGCGTCGCGTGACTCTGTATGAGCCAAAGTGCCGTCTTGACAGTTTTTCACACAGTCGACTACGACGTATCGGAATCCAGACCCAGACTTTGTCGCCTGGTGTGTAGCTAATAAACTTGTGTCGGGGGTTGTACCGTTGTGCATCTTGATGCTGCTGATGACAGATGCGCACACGCGCGAGTTGTCTGGCTTCCTCGGCGCACTGAGTGAATTCTTCGGCGTCTATACATGGATGTCGTCACACTCAGGCGGCAACATGGCGTCCAACGTTGTCGTGACTTCGCGACCATAGATCAGACTGAACAATGTCATTCCAGTGGTTTCTTGTCGAGCGGTATTGAGGCAAAGGTCACGTACGGCAATATATGATCAGAGTTTTTATGTTTCCATGTCAACGTAAATGCTGATCATGTCTGTGAGGGTCCTATTGAGGCGCTCCGTCAGTCCGTTTGTCTGTGGATGACATGCAGTTGTTCTCCGGTGAGCTGTACCGCTGAATCTGAGAACCAACTCCAAAATCTCTGCGGTGAAAGCAGGTCCTCTGTCTGTGATCACTGTTGTTGGAGCGTCATGCCGAAGGACGATGTTTTCGATGAAAAACTAAGCAGCTTCTGCTGCTGTGCCACGCTACATAGCTTTAGTCCCCACATAGTAGGAGAGGTAATCGGGGGCCACAATACTCCATCTGTTCCCTGTGGGGGAAGTTGGAAAGAGACCCGGGAAATCCATCCCAATCTGGGCGAACAGCTTTGCTGGTGCTTCGACTGGATATAAAGAGACCGGCTGGCTTGCTTGGAGGCGCTTTGGTCTTTGGCAGTCGGGGCAACTTTTTACGTTATGTTTAACAGCAGCAGCTAACTTTAGCCATTAGTACTTGCATGGTAGTCGGCGTAATGTTCGGGTGCAGCCTATAGTTGACCAGAAGTGGCTTCATCATGGCACAATTTCTTTCCAAAGAGAGGCAGACACGACAAGCCAGTGCGTATTACCGGTTGGTGAGCAGTATTCCTTATAGAGAACATCGTTTCGCAAGCAAAAAATTGGCAGATCCCACGTACAGTGGGAATCGATGATATGCGAAGCACGAATGAGGAAGGTCAATATGTCACTCTAAAATCAGGACAATGTTACGAGGTGGAGGAAAATCACGCCCTACATGTTACGTGTCATGATTATCATGTTTGGATGTGTCGTTTACCTTTGTCCATCTATTCTCGTCACCTGATACCAAATTTAGTATATGTGGAGCTAGCGAAACGGCCGTGAGTGCGCTATGAGCGTGCTATGTTGTCATTTTCTAAAATGACACGCTTGACAGCATTATCATTTGCACCAGTCATATACTTTCGTCATCCATTGACGTCACGTAATACAAAATTGGCATATGTGAGCTACCGAAACGGCCGCGAATGCATCATAAGTGGTGGCATATAGTCATGTTGTACATGTCACGCGATACCGAGTTTGGTACACGTGAAGCTGGCGAAACGGCCGCGAGCGCATCAAGAGTGTAGTATGTAGTCATGTTGTTGCGTGACACACATCTCATGTTTATCATGTTTGCACCAGTATCATACCTTCACCATCCATTGATGTCCTGTAATACCAAATTTGGAATAAGTGAAACTAGTGAAAAGGCCGCAAGCGCATCATGACCATGGCATGTAGTCATGTTGTTACATGACACACATCGCATGTTTGTCATGTTTGCAGCAGTCACATACCTTCGTAATCTGTTCACGTACCGTAATACAAGTTTGGTATATGTGACGCTAGCGAAACGGCCGCGAGCGCATCATGAGCGTGGCATGTAGTCATGTTGTTTACATGACACGCACGTCATGACTTTCATGTTAGCGTCGGTCGCTTGTGTTCGCCATGCAATGATGTCATACCATACCAGTTTTGCAACATGCCATGTGAACAAAACCACCGCAACAGCTGCAGGACCTTGAAATGTAAATCATGACATTCATGACATACATGTGATTTCAGGTTATGACTAGATAGATAGATAGATAGATAGATGATAGATAGATAGATAGATAGATAGATAGATAGATAGATAGATAGATAGATAGATAGATAGATTAGATACGCACAAAGTCGCCGAAGTTCGCTAAGAAATGCTCCGCATTTAAAAGATGCACTCCTCTAGCGATAGCCGCCAAGCATCTGACAATTTAACATACCACGACTCCTGACGTTGTGCAAAGTTAGGCCATGTATGTTTAATTGATTGATATGTGGGGTTTAACGTCCCAAAATCACTATATGATTATGAGAGACGCCATAGTGGAGGGCTCCGGAAATTTCGACCACCTGGTGTTCTTTAACGTGCACCCAATTCTGAGCACACGGGCCTACAACATTTCCGCCTCCATCCGAAATGCAGCCGCCGCAGCCAAGATTCGATCCGGCGACCTGCGGGTCAGCAGCCGAGTGCCTTGGCCACTAGACCACCACGGCGGGGCGCCATTTGTGTTTAGAAAAAGGTGTTGATGATTTAGAGTATACGCACTACTCTAATATAATAGAGCGGCCTCAAACCATGTAACCGCGGCACCTGAAATGAGAGTTATTAAGCCATGTGAAGGAATATTTCGAGTGAGGTAGTTTTTAGTTAGAATTCGTTATCATGTAGAACGTCTACACAGAACGCTCTTCCCACAACCACCCAAATGAATCTGGTGCTTGGCGAGATTGGCATAAATATTTCACAAAGTGTATGCTTTCCCAATTTCCTATACATGGTCACTGTCGGCTCCGCCATTCGTTCTACCGAGTCGTTTTATTTCACCAAGTGTAGCCATTCTTCGGTTATGAAAGCATGCAAAAGTTCGAATTGATTCGATGTTAAATGTCTTGACAGTCGCAACAAATTTCCCGTCGAAGTACGCATAAAATGCAGCAATATAACGTGTATATTACGAAACAGTTGCGATATTTACCAAAACTTCTTTTGCGGGTTGGAACCGACATTTACGCCTTTTGAAAAATAGGTTATCCTTGTCTCCTATAAAACAAAAGAAGTTTTATTGTGGTGAAATAAAAAAATACATATATATTTCGTACTGCCACATTCCTTCCTGAAGTTTGTTATGCCCCGTTACAATATATGTTCAGCGCGAAACGCACCTACGGTGTTCCAGAAGCTTCGAGGCTGTAGTAGATCGTTTTCTTAAGAATACGCCCATATCGCGAACATTAAAGGTTAATCTGAAACCTACGTGACTGCTAGAGGTAACACTAGAATATTCGACTGCACGCGCATAAATGCTGACGCGCTTCACCGCTTGTCAGTTGACCACCGGCCGACGCCCTGTCCACCTCTATCAGTGCCCCTTTGTTGCTGTAATCTGACTTTCAGTTTCCTGAAACTGAAACATATCCTTCTATTTTCACTCTTCACTCATACTTAGTGTAACTAACTATCCGGTGTGACCATTGCACATGTAAAAAAAAACAAGCAGTTTTATGTAGACAGCGAGTGGTCAATGATTTCTGTATTATTTCTGCGCAGGTCAACGCACCACAACTGGCGGCCCTCTACTCTGGAAAGCGCTATTGTAAGTTTCTTTTTTTTTCCCTGTTTGCATTCATGGGATTTTCATCCGTCACTTATTTTATATATAAAACAAAAAATAGGTCCCTATAACACCTCTATTAACAGCTACTCGACTTTGGGCAAGCTTGCTTTTCATTTGCAATCTACCCCATTGATTAAGAGCTTTCATGTATGAATTGTAGTTGCGCTTATATGCCAAGCGCACCCTCAATTTTATGTCACTGCTGAGAGCTGCTCTGCTGCGAAGGTGCTTTCGCCGAGACGTACAACCTCTGACCTCAGCTGCATGTTAGCACAAATAGCTTATTGTATAGAACCAATGAGGGTACACATGTTTCGACCTTGCGAAACTTGAGCATGTGACACCACATATTCCAGTAATAGCTCAACAGTGCTTGAAAAATGCAGCGGTTATGTTGAAATGTATTTTAAAAATAATAAAAAGTGTTTTCACTGGGGAAAAAACCCTGTAAGCTTGATGAAGAATGCCAAAATATGCAGGCAAGCTTTCTATATTATAACAGGTTACCATCATACGAGGCCGTATGGCGACTTCTTTACATGTCAACGATTGTGTAGAAGGCAGATATACAGAAGTGTGAGTGTGAAATCACCCATTTCTTACTGAAATACCCCATTGGGCAAAGATAAGTGTTGGTGTTACAAACTGATTGGGAACTCTAATTTCACTTATCACATCGAAGCTCAGTGTCGAAGTAAAAAAAATCATTACAAATTTTGGGAGCGAAGTAACAGGCAGGTTTATTTTTTTTGAACTTGCCTGTTCCTAACAGTTTCTTGATGATTGATGTGGATACGAAGACATTCAGTGATTTGGCTCACCTCAGATGCCTTTGTCTGTTTTAATTGTCATTAATTAGTGATAACGCTATCTTATATTTAAAATTTTGAAGTTAAACAAAGAAAGATTTCTAGAAAAATAGCGCTTACATTGTGTTTCTTTATCATTTCTCGCTTGCAGGATAATAGTTGTTTTTAGGATTTATTTATTTATATAAATAGGAAGGTTCGTTAGGGAAAAAGTGTGTGTACAGTCTTCCCTTGTTTGTAGTTACTCTATCTCTCTTGAATATCAAAGAAAGCTACACATATAAGGTAAAATAGTCAATCAAGGATTGCGGCCTCAGAATATTCTTTACAGAATAAGTTTCACACAAAGTCGATGTAAAGCTACATGCGCGGCAATTCACATTTTTCTATTCAAATTACCAACTATAGATGAAGTATAGCATTCTTAATAATAGCTTGCACTGAGGGCTAAGATGAACAAATCCTTCCAAAGCTTACATTATTCATCTTTTGAAAGGCAAGTGATGATGTTTCATCTTCTAACAAGGTTTAGATTCAAATTATCAATTTCTATAGCTGAAGTACTATTATTGTGTTACATAATATACTAGCTGCTGGGGTTTAGCGTCTGAAAACTACAATATGAATACGAGGAACGCTGTAGTAAAGGGTTCCGAAAATTTCTACCACGAGGGGTTCTTTAAAGTGCACCTAAATCTAAGCACACGGGCCCCAATCATCTTACCCTCTTCCCATCGAAAATAAAGTGTATGCGGCCAGGACTCCATTTCGCGAGTGCGTGTAATTAGGATCAGTAGTGAAGCACCTTAATCACTAGACCACCGGGGCGGGGTTTTACAATGTCAGAATGAGTCTCGCAGTATACATGTGCGCTCATTTAATTCCTAACAAAAAAATGGCAGATCCCACGTACAATGGGAATCGATGATATGCGAAGCACGAACGAGAAATGTTGACATCTCACTTTAATATCAGCACAACATTACGAGGTGGAAGTAAATGATGCCGTACATGACTTTCGTGTCATGATTATCATGTTTGAATGTGTCGCACATTTTCGTCATCGATTCACGTCACGTGATACGAAGTTTAGTATATGCGGAGCTATCGAAACGGCCGCGAGCACGCTATGAGCGTGGTATGTTGTGATGTTCTTACATCAGACGCGTGTCAGGATTATCATTCTTGCACCAGTCATATATTTCGTCATCCAACGATGTCACGTAACACCGAATTCGGTATATGTGGAGATAGCAAAACGGGCGCGAGCGCATCATGAAGGGCCCAATATACTCCAATGTAGCGTTGACGCGCGCGCACGCTGGGCACAGCGATGCTACGTTAGCAAACGCGAGCACTCTCTGACGCCAAACGCGACGGCCGCGACCAGCGTCCGTCATCGAAGGAGGAATAAAAAATTACTGGAGTGGAAATGATGGCGCAGAAGTGAAGCCATTCTTCTAGCAAGATGGCAGCTGTGGCGGCCATGTTACTAGGGGCATAATAAAGTATCACCGTTCACCGATTAAAAAGAAAGCGTTTCCCTCGCACGCCAAACGAGTTTAATGTGGGAACTTTTTTGGGTCACATAGTGCTCCAAGTGCGTCTTACAGTTACTAGTTTTCCTTAGTAAGCCTCTAATTGGAAGCAAAGTTCTATGAACATTCGGTCATTCATACTCGTTTCTGTGTGTTACTTCGTCGGGAACGACTATCTTTTATTATAGAACAAACGTAGCATTTACATAACATATAAAACCAATTGATCTTTAAGTGGGCACTATCAGGAAAGATTTTGCCACCGCCATCTTGGCAGTGGCAAAAGCTGGCTTCACTTCTGCTGGCGAGGCATTGCGGGAGCTTCCACTCTAGCAATATTTCTTTAATCCTCCTTGCCGTCATCGCGGCCCGACGGCAACGGGCGCGAAATTCAACATACCGCATTTTGCGCCGATGCGTTACCCGGACAGCACTGCGTCCCCTTCTTTTCGTGACGGAGGAACGCCGGACGCACTGAAACGCGCATACGTCAAAGCAACGCAGCGTGGCGCGCGCCTGCGAGTAAATGGCAGGATCGGTGCCTGGCGTCGCAACGCCGGCGTGACGCGACGAAACGAACGCCGGCGAGCACGTGCACCGCGTCACGTCGAAATATATTCGCGCCTTGACTGCTGCATGTTGTCATGTTCTCACATGACACGCATCTCATGATTATCGTGTTTGCGCCGGTCACATACCTTCGTCATCCATTCACGTTCTGTAATACCCAATTTGGTGTATGTGAATCTAGTGAAATGACCGCGAGCGCATCATGAACGTGGCATGTAGTCATGTTGCTACATGACACGCATGTCATGATTTTGTTATTAGGGTATGTGCTTGTGTTCGCCATGCAATGACGTCATACCTTACCAGTTTTGCCACACGTGATGTGAACGAAACCAGCGCAAGGGCTGTGGGACCATGAAATGTATATCATGACATTCACGACATACATGTCATGATTTTCATGTTATGACTAGTCAGATATGTTCTTATTACAGTCGTATTATGCTACACCAAGTTTGGTATCGATGCCATTATCGAAACGGCCAGGAGAGCTTAAAGTCGTAGGCGGCGAGATAGATAGATAGATAGATAGATAGATAGATAGATAGATAGATAGATAGATAGATAGATAGATAGATAGATAGATAGATAGATAGATAGATAGACGGACGGACGGACGGACGGACGGACGGACGGACGGACGGACAGACAGACAGACAGACAGACAGACAGACAGACAGACAGACAGACAGATAGATAGATAGATAGATAGATAGATAGATAGATAGATAGATAGATAGATAGATAGATAGATAGATAGATAGATCTGCTCAATGTCACCGAAGTTCGCTAAGAAATGCTTCGCATTTAAAAGTGAACGTCCATTTGTAAACCTCGCTCGAAAAACAAAAGCCATTGATGATGCGATCGGTATAAACTGTCATTTAGTCGTTATAGTAACAAAAACCAATAATGTGTTGATTAACTCCAAATTGGTTTTGGAGCGAAGCTCGTTGACCTCACGATGTCCATCCGGCTTCATTTCGTCCGGGCACCATTCACAGTCAAAGCACATAGTCAATATAACAGTGTAAATATCGTCTACAGGGCGCACATAGCATGCATACCGTTTACAAAAATAAAAGGCTACAACGCCGGGGTAAGTCAGACATGTAACCATTCATCAACCAAAACTTCTGACAGGGCAAAAGGTTAACAAAACAAAGTAAAAGTGTCTTAACCAGAACAAATCAGAAGGCCGCAGTTTATGATCATGAAGGAGCAGCGTGCTGTTTCAGCGTTGTTACTCCTTCATCAGTTTTTCACGGCATCTTCCAGGATGGTTTTGTGCTCTCTCGAAAACGTTGTACTCTGAAACGATAACCAATTTTTCTGAACACAAGCTTGACGGCATTGTCGGCACAGGGTACATGTCGGTATCACGTACTCTAAATCGTTGACAACTTTTTTCTAAACACAATTGTACAAAACGACTGTGGAACCAGTGATCTGACAGCACCCGGTGGTTGCTCATCGGGCGTATATTTTTTTTTTCCGTGAACTCGTTCAAGGCGAAAGATTTGTCGACACAGATTCTTGAAATGTAAGGCCAACCGGACGGCTTTTTGCTCTCCCGTTGAGTACCAGGTATTCTAAATTGTTAGCAACTTTTTCTAAACACGAATCACGGACGCAGGGGTCAGTTATTCGCCTTGCTTTCATAAAGATTGCTCTTTTAGAGCCATAATTTTTGTTAATATAGCCTCATCAAGTGCGAGGCCCACGGTACGGCTTTCAGTACTTTTACCAAGCAAGGAGGTTTAAATAAACTTGCTGGACTGGAAGTTCCCGCAATCCCTTGCCAGCAGAAGTGAAGCCAGCTCTTGCCCTGCCAAGATGTCGCAAACATGCTCTTTTCTGGTAGTGCCATCTCAGAGATCAAGTGGCTTTGATATGTTAGTGTAAATGCTATGTCATTTATATATTAAAGGATAGTTGGTTTCGACAAAATAACACAGACAATCGACAATGTGTATTTGAATCTCCTAAGAACTTTGCCTCAAATTAGAGGCTTACTAACGCACTTGGAGCACTATATGATCTGTGATTTTTTTTTACATTAAACTTGTTTGCCGTGCGAGTAAAACACTCCTTTCTTTTTCGCGGAACCGTGACACTTTATCATGCCCCCAGTAAGATTGCCGTAGCAGCCACCATCTTGCCATGTGCATGGCTTCACTCCTAGACAATGATTTCCACTCCAGCATTTTTTTTTTAAAACCTCCTTGGTACCAAGTACTCCAAGTCGTCACCCACTTTTTCTAGACACCGAAATGAGTACGTGATGAGGTTTTCTTCACAAGTAACTTCGCGACCATAATTTCTGTCGATACAGCCTCATAAAGTCTCGAGGCCTACGGGACGGCTTCTCTCCCACAGCAGAGTATCAAGTACTCTAGATAACTAACCACTTTTTCTAAACACAAGTACACACGGAGTATTTATTTTTGTCGACACGGCCTCATCAAGTCTGAGGCTCAAGGGAGGGCTTTGTGATTTCCCGTACTCTAATTCATTAGCTACTTTTTCTAAACACCAGTTCCCATTGTGCAAGTGCATGTATATTAAGGTACATTAGGAGTGTCTTGAGTGCGGAATTGTAACAGATGAGTGTTTTTTGTGTATGTGTGCTTCTTTCGGAAATAAAATTCTCCTAAAGACGCTGTATTAGTTTTTTATTCACACTAAAAATCGTGGTTTACCTCTCTTTTTGTATGTGAACTTGTGGAAGATCGTGAAACAAGCGGTTAGTAAAGGAGCACGTCCCCCAATATTTCTTGAACAATAAAAAGTATCATGGTGGTATTTCATCACACAGCTTTTTTTTCTATCACTTTTTAATAGATTAGTTGTTTTCCTGCAAAGTGTGTTGAATTTAAAATTTTTCGAAAAGAGGGGAGCATAAAGATTGCTGATTACAGCATATTAGTGAAAAAAAACGAACTTAATGACAACTATATAATACGCAAAAAGTTATCTCTGATCCTATTTCCAACATTAACGCATAGTTAGGATAGTGTACATTAACTGTTTGTCTAATATATGCTTTATCTTCGTACTCATATATCTGCATTTTTTGCAGGTGTTCGAACACCCGCCACTGGATTGCTGCTGATTTACTCTGGTGCTGGCTGAGAAAAGAGCCATTTGAAGCAAGGTCCGGCACGGTATTACGTCAAGTGAGCTGAAAACAAAAGAAATTGCATGAAAGCAGAACACAATTATTCTGAGAGTACAAATTTTCGCACGAGCATAATAAAATTTTTCGTGACGTATATTGCGCATGTCTTTCTTAAAGGTGACATTTCATGGTGATACTTCTGAAATGATCCCAATCTTTCGGTGCAGTGAAAAAAATTTATTTATGGCAGAATTTGTGAAGTACTAGCATCAATTAAGTTCGCATATATACTACGCAGAGGAGTGTGGCTTGTTACACTTAGATAACTATACCTTTTCAAACATGGGATGGTGTTAAAAGCACACATTCGACATAAGTACTATTGTTAATTCACGTAGCTAGCTAAAATTTTCTTTGTACGATGATCATATGAAAAGGAATTGCGAGTCTAGTATATCTTATGCGAATGTTTTGCATTTAGGTTTTGGACAAGCAAAAGGGGTACAGAATTGAAAGCTAGGCACGTCGGTAAACGTCCACTATATTTGAACTGCGTGGTGAGACGACAGACGAAGGAAGAGGCTTAGAAGAACAAGCGCAATTTGTCTGGCTGCGTTTCTATGTCTAAGCTTCTTTTTGTGTATCTTTCAACGACCCGGTTCAAATATAAAGAAAGTACAATGTGAAAACTACGGTTGGATATGTCTTACTTCAATTAAGTAGGTCTTTTATGTGACATCACGCAGCCATCAGAAGACGGTGGGACCACCAAGTGTGCCATCGTGAATAAATATTATGATCTGCACAGCTATCACAAAGTGTCATTAGCAAGAGCACCCCAATAATAATAACCGGGATCGTTGTTCTTCCATACCATCCTGAAATTATTCACTGCTGCCAGAAAAGAAACACTCTTATTCTGGATTTTGTTATACACTACACTAAACGTATCGGCATGAACAAAATCTCTTCACGGTGCCCGTGCAGCTTCTTCTACGACAAGCACCATTGTACCAGTGCAGCGAAACGGGCTGTTGTTATTTGCATATGCTGTGAATAAAAAACGACTTTATTGAGTTCCCCACTGATCTTACATTTAAGCCATGTATTATCAACATGTTACTGTATCAACACAAAAGCTAAATCAGAAAACACACGAAAATTTAACGAAGATATTGCTAGATAAAACTTGCTCAACTTGAGACGGAATCACTATTTCTGTATGAAAGAAAAGTATCATGGTTTTTCTCATTGCAGATGACTGCTCTGGTTAAGAGAATATTTATAATTATTTGTCGCTGTTGAATTTCTATAGCACTGACGCTGCTGGATGGCGGACATTAGTAATTATGTACAAGTATTTTACTCTAACGTTTGAAGCAAAATTGTGAACTATACATTCATGACTTGCGAATATACATTTGCACTTGAAATAGCACTATCTAGACGCTATAATTTTAAATATATTTAACGCTTCTGAAAGATATATACTTATTTTTTTTTCAGCAAAAAACCATGCACAGTGGCACTCCGTGATCTTTCAGAACTTTAGTTAATGTCGGCATTATTCTATAAAGCAACTGAGGCTTGACTCATCCCTTAGGTATACAGGGCCCCTCCCGATACAATTGAGTGAAAAGCGAACTAACGGCGATCATGAAAGAGTCATAAATATAATAACAATGGCAGTCGCTATTTCAACATTAATTTTGGAGCTCAGAAGCCCGCCATGGCACTTAAAAGAATCAGCACGGCTTTTTCTTCGACGAAATTCCGGATAAAAGCCTTGGCAATTCACTTAGGGCACCCTTCAAAGCACCGTGCAGCAAAACATTCTCTCTGTAAACTTTGTTACTCGGGCCACCGCAGCCCGCGAAAAGCAAGCCGCTCCCGGTACCAACGCTGGATCCTCCTTCCTCTCTGCCCACTCAGCGAGCGCCACACATCAAAGCCATCGAAAAGAGATACACCCTCTCGAAATCACATGAGCACCCCATAAACTGGGGGTGTAAAGGACATGTTATACAAGGAAGCATGCGGCAAAGTGGCAAGCACTCTGCAGTGGGGAGATACTGCGAAAATTGTCCGAGCGAAAAGAAGTGGAACAATGGCTTCTAAGTAAACGAGTAGGCTACTCACGAGGGAAAGGGAAAATTGGAAAGCGAAGTGTCGCCACTGCAAGTCTCCGGCTGTATAAGTCTCTCATCCGGCCGACCAGTCGGAGGCGAGCGGCTGTCGCATACAGACACGCACACACGAGAACACGCTCGTCCTAACAATCGCAATGGGCGTTCTCGCTCAAGAGGCGCGCCCATTTCACCTTTTTTGCCCTTTTGTTTGTTTCTTTCAGCAATAAGCGTCAACCTCTTCTCTCCTATGTTCGAAAGGAGCAGTAAAGTACTACGAGCGAGACTGAAGCGTCAGGCCTGTGGCTCAGATGAAGAGCGCCACAAAAAAATGAGATAATAAAGAAAGAAGAACAGTTCGTTGGAACCCGTTGACCCTCACGGCGCTGTAGGCACGAGTAAAGCAACTTCCGACAGTCCCCGCAGTTTTTGCTCGTATCGGCGGCAACAACACAGGCCGCACGCAGTTCTGAAAATATCGAACGCCTTCAGGCTTCAGTCGTTTATTTATTTATTTATTTTTACTCAAGCCGTTGCTACCCGCCTATCTATTGTCAGGGGCCTGTCACGGCTGTCTTGTTTGCGCAACAACGGCGCACTACCCGCCTTTATTTCCCTGTCGCGGTATCTTGACGCATCTGTCTCGCTATGACAGGCAACAACTCTGAGGACGCACGCACAGCTAGAAGGCGGCGGCGAGACGGCTACGGGAACCTTCGAATATATACGGCACGCCCAACTCCCGTCCCCGACGCAGCAGGTAAGTCACTCGCTGTATCGATGTCGCCTTTCGCTCGCTGCGATCACTATACGAGAACGACACTTCTCGCCCCCGCTGACGCTAACTCATTGCTCTCCAAACGCCGCCCGGGCACAAAGGTCGACACGACAGCACGACGACATTCTTTCCAGAGTTTGCATGGCACGTCAGCTTCTCGCGAACTTGGTTCGCTCTATGTACTTTTTTTTTCAGAACCGCCACTCGCTTGTTGTTCCTGCATACGCGTGCATAGGTGTCCTAACTTTGTAAAAAGGGAGATCGCCCGCTGGGCCGGATTGAAAAGTTTATACTGTATACGTATACGCCTCTTTGAAGCAAACTATTTTCGAGCCTATTGTGTGCCGCGACGTTTTGAGTCAGGCCACAGCTGCATCGGTCTTACACTGGCAGCCGGTCAGAGCCTGTCAATTTTGCTTTCGCAGATATTGTCGCCTAACACTCGGGTAAAGGACCGCCAAGCATGCGCCAAAGTTACGCATGAATTCCAAACATCCAAGGCGTTTGGCACATTCGAAATGTGTTACCTCCATATGCACTATGTTAAATTCTGCAAAAAAAATTGCATACAGTACCGTTATACTAGCTTTACCTAAATAAAGCACCACTCTAAGCCAACTTGATAATTTATTGTTAGTGTTGTGTTCAAAAATAATACTCATAGTATGTAACAGGACGATTCAAATTTGCACAGTAATGTTCTGCTTGACTAAAAATATTTTCACTTTGTTCAGGTACTAAGTAAGCCTACAATCATCCTCATTCTGCAATCTTTAAAAAAAGATATAACAATTGCAGTTGGATGTATACATTTTAGAGCAACATGGGAGCAGTACTTAGTACACGCCCGTATCTTACGAGCGCTTGTTGTTTTGAGGTGAAATTACACTTCATGTTCAAATTCACACACTTTTCTAACACATACACTTTTTCGTAGATAAAAAACGTCAGAAACATTGTGTCCAACTTCGTATTAACACGCGATAACAATTCTTTGAAGTTAGACAACTTCAGAAACTTGTATCATCCCCTTAACGCTACTCGGGCTCCAAGAAAGATAGAAGCTTGATGAGATAAAACATTCTGCAAGATACGCTGAAAACAACGTTTAGTCAAGCGTGCTTGCGTTTTTGTTGTTGCTTCGAAGAATACGAGTTCATTTGTCGAAATGGCTCCAGCGACAACGCATCTTCAAGTATTTTTCAGCTCTATCAGGATTCGGGTACGTTTAGGCCTCAAGAGGTAATATACTCAGATATAGTTCTTTGTTCAATAGTCGCACATAGAAAAATTATTTATCAAACAGTACTTCGTACATGCATAGACTTTACACACTCAATCATGAATTGTGTGACGTGCTAGATAGAGCCAGGACATAAGACCACTATCGCATACTTTTCTGGTTATTGATAGCACTCTGGGACATAATTAAAAGTGAAGATTCTGCGAAGAAAGAAAACACTTCACACTTATAAGTTCTAACTCTCTGAATTGCGTGAAATGACCAATACCTGACGCACGGATATTAACCGCGTGCTCCGCGAACTCCCCTGTTGCGTGAATATTTATATTGCCATACTTTGAGCAGGTATGACGTTGAGTTGTTTGACTATTAATTCAGTTTTGTGATTGTTGACAAACTCACCATAACAGATATTCCGTAAACCTGGAGGACTAACCACCTCTATACACATAGACATGGACCTCTTGTTAAATACATTAAAAAATAAAAACCCGCAGCACACAGTAGACGCTGGAAGAGTGGTCTTTCAGAGCCTTTTCTTTTTAACTCGGTAGCCGCTGCAAGCATACTTGCGGGGTACCGACTACACCATAAATGATTGTGTAGTAGGCAGTCATTCATTATGCCATTCCTTGCCATTTTTTGGAGAAGCCTGGTACCAGCTGCACACTTGCAAGGAACTTTGTGCAACTTTTTGTGCTCTGGCTGACGACGATGGAGAATTATGCCAGAAGCTTTTGTAATCTACACAATACCCCACAGTGGGTATGTGCCACTGTTATTGGGTGGACAAGATCAAGATTTTGCAAAGCGTTGGTGCATTCAATGGCCCATTTGTTGCGCAATTTGCATTATGTGATAGCTGGTTGTTCTTTTGCTGTTCTAAAATGCTTTATTACTAATATAACGAGGTTTTCTTCCCGACATCGAGCCTGCTTAAGGCAAGTTTGCTAAGGTGATCCAAGCACCGACGTGGTAGAATACTATACTAGCGGGCAGGGGACCTGGCTTCGAATCTCATTAGGTCTTCGGTGTTTTTAATTTACTGAATTTTTTTCTTATTTATTGCGACAGCGGTTACGAACACTAGCGGCGGCGGTGGACAATTTAGACGCGCACGCATCCTGTGTTGTGTTCTCATATCAGCTCCCACTCTAGATGTATGCCTTTACAGCCATCTAGCAACAGTACCAACGTGTTGTATCGGTAGCACGTGTTCGATGGCAAACTCGCTGGGGCCTCTATTCAGGATTACTCTTTCACCATATTGAACATATGTGCATAAATATATATAGGCTGTTTTGATATTGCTGTTGCTGCTTAACTCGATGCCAAAAACATTGCGGGGATTCGCATAGCTTTACGTACCATATATACTACAGTGCAGACACTGATGCGTGATGAAAACAACGGGCACACTGTGAACGGAGAAACTCAAACAAACCTATTTATACGAGCGATCGAACCAAATCAATAGAGACATGTGCACCATCTGCGACCGATCTAGAACCAGGAAATTTAGTGGCATGAGCGTACGTAGCACTTCGTTAGCAGCATTTCTGGGTCGCATCCTAATCGAAACCAATAAAGATGACGACTTATTTCGCTCTTAAATTCGGTGATCCGTAATTAATTCTCTTCATGTTAGAAACTAGTTAGAAATAATAAAAAAAAACTCTGAGAGGCATGCTTTAAGGAATTATCGGCAAGTCATTCGTGCGCGTTGCTTTAAATTTATTTACTGCAATGTACTGAGTCCTATAAAAGTCGTGACTCTCATTCACAGAGCAACCTTTTACCGGAACTACAGACAGGTTGATGGCTATTGCGTAAGATCAGAGATTTTTTTTCTCGGGAAAACAAGCAGTTCTACCAATATTTTAGCGTAAATTTTAAGAGTTTCGGTTACTATAAAGCTATAGCTTCTCTGTCAAAGTAAAAAGGTGTAGACGAGCTGTGAAGAGGTAACACGCTGTTACTATACATCCTTTAAGCACTTCGACACTTGCTAAAGAATCACCTACGGGAAATGCGACCATCAAACACTGAGATACAACAGTGCTCGCTTGCTCTTCGAATGCTGAATACGTAATGGCTCTAATAAAAAGCCTTATAACCAACGCTTTACAACTACCTTGTATCAAACTCCACTTAACGTTATATTCACTCATTCTTCATTGTGTCGTAATGACGTGTACATGTTGCAGTCACAGGGAGAAATCAAACATCGCCGACGTGTCTTACGATGCTTACAGCCAAACATAGACGTACGAAGGCACATCGAATAGGAATAAATGCCAGTAAGATATATAAGTGGATATCAATAAACGTATGAAGCTGTAATAGTGTACTGCCATTGCGTATTATTTTTTTTATGTCAACGAGGTGCACGTGCAAACCGATGGAGGATGAGTTCTGAATCATACTCATTCATGATGCTCTACGGTCGTTGAAGAAATTCAATCGCGACAGTGCAACTTCATAAATTATCAACAGAACAGTGTGCACGTACACCTGTTTTCTGATTTAAGTCGAGCGACAAGAGATCACAATTAAAACTACATTCACAGTTAGACTCAAGTTATGCGACGCCCAACTGCCCACAAATCATTCCCCCTACGAGACAACCCCTTTTATGTTCGGATACTACCACGTGCGTTTCAGTGCGCTACAACGTGCGACAACATTCGTTAGCGCTTCAAGCTACGTCGTCAAAACGTAAAAAAAACAGCCGACAACGCCATCGAATGGCTCTGTAATTACGCCCACGCAAATGCCAACACATCGGAGTGTCACCGGCGTGATTCGCTCAATTACAATAATATCGGACTCGCTTATGACAGTGACGAAAGCGCCTTCTGATTTACAGGTGCACAGTGCACGGTGTGATGTACCCAGGCGGGCAACTTGAGAATAGATACCACGGGCCCCGCAACAGATCGACCATCTTACACCCCTCTTCTTCTTTTATCGTCCTCAACGCGCGGCACACAGCAATGAAGGCATGTGGCATAAAAATTTGATAGACGTGAAGTATATAGCGAGGCATCGCGTTGCAGCTTCCGAACTTGATGTTTGTGTATAGTGTGCGAGGGGTGTCATAAATTTGCTCCGCCAAAGCATTGGAGATGCGTATTGCCGCATCCGGAAAATATACGACACCGATGTCGAGCGCACACGCAAACCATAGCTGTGGTTGCGTGTGTAAATTGTTCCCGGAGCCCGTTGACCGATTCGAGCAGTGACGAGGTGCTGAGGGATGGACGTGGTGTATATATGTGGCAAGATGGAGCCAGTTTGCTGGCCCACGTCAGTGTAAACACTCTTATTTAATCGGTTTTACAAGATGCTTGGATGCGCACTAGACTGATTGGAAGAATAGAACAGGCGCAAAGCGGCAGTGGATGTTTCCGGCCACACATTATACGTGGGGACGATTGTAGTTTGCGGTGTTCTTGCTCCCTCAGTTTCGATCGTGGCGTTTCTGGATTTTGCTGAAGCAGTAATGGCACTGCTAGATCTCATACATTTATAAAAGTTTATAAAAGAATGATTATTAGGACGGCGCCTTTGCTGAGGCACTGGCTATTCTGCCTGTCACTTTGCGAACGAAACAAAAGAAATCAAGTAAATGCGTTTATGACTGACCCACAATGCTTTTAACTATTATCAGGCTTTTGCAGGGTGTTGTAATCAAAATGCACAGAGCATATTACGAGGCAGTTGTTAGTGCTGCTCTTGGAAGTGTGCGCCTTCTCGAAGATAAATGAATGATTAGGCGATGCAAACGAAAGTTGCCATTGATATAAGATCATGGTATACACGCAAAAAGGTTGTAGAAACATTCGTAGTCGGCAGGGGACGTCATACTTATTGCTGCGCGTTTTTTGTGTAGTAGGTACCAACAAATATTTTGCAGACACAGGTATATGTTAGTAATAGCAAAAACAACGACAAACTTCTGACGAGGCGCAAAATAATTCTTACTTCGGCTGATAAATTAGGCGTTGTAAACATACTTCGCTGACAAACTGACACATGACAGATATCAGAGTAACACATACATATCCGACATTTGCTCACAAGAAATAGCTTTATGAGCATGAGTGTTTCAGACCGAAAGCTGGCTGCATGCACTGTTCGTGTCAGATGAGGCCCTCACGAAACCTCACCCCGAATTCACTAAAAGCTCTTACAATAAATAATTCAGCGAGGAGCGACTATCTGCGGTTTCGATGTTGTGCATATTAATAGCGAATGGCGGTCGCTAAATAGTAAAACTCACATTCGCTCAAAAGGCGCGCCCATTTCACTTCATTTTTCCCCTTTTCTTTGTTTCTTTCAGCGATAAGCGTCAATCTCTTCTCTCTTATGTTCGAAAGGAGCAGTAAAGTACTACGAGTGAGACTGAAGCGTCAGGCCCGTGGCTCAGATGAAAAGCGCCACAAAGAAATGAGATAATAAAGAAAGAAAAACAGTTCACTGAAACCCGTTCACACTCACAGCCCTCCATACGCACGAGCAAAGCAACTTTCGGGAGTCACCGCTGTTTTTGCTCGTATCGGTGGCAACAACACAGTCCACACGCAGTTCTCAAAATATCGAACGGCTTCAGGCATCGATAATTTTTAGATACGGAGCATCTTATACTCGCGCCTTGTAGTGCGCCGTCCGCGCCGTCCACACCGCTTCTCGAACATTCGACAGCTGACGCGCGCGCATGCGCCGTCGCGCCGTCGCCCACTCTTCCACCATCTGTGCATCCCTTCCTCCTCTACACACCGCGCGCGCTTCACTCCTCCACCATCTATGCACCCTTCCTCCTCTACACACCGCGTTCGACATCTACAATTCTCCTGATTCTCCAGTGGACGCGCATGTGGCGTCGCGCTTCGAGAACATTCAACAGCTGACAGTGCATGCGCCGTCGTGCTGTATATATACTCAAGGTCGGCGCTCGCTCGCTCAGTTGCCGCTCGTCGGTTGGTTTGTACGGCGCGTCGACGTCCAAGGTCGCGGTGAAATGAATTCCAACGAATCCTCAAACACAATGATCGACGTCCCTTCGACCAGCGCCGCCCTTTCGCATACGTGTGTACGTGTTCACTCATTTAACACTCCCTCCTACAACCACGTTAACCAATTTAGCCATCGACCCAAGTAAGTCGCAATTTAACACCCCATTTCACAACCACGTTAACCAATTTAGCCATCGACCCAAGTAAGTCGCACTTTAACACCCCGTTAACCAATTATATGCTCCGCATCCTCCTCAGTGTTCCCCCGAGGGAAGCTGCGGGCAATTTTTTTTATTAATTTCTTTTTTTACTCAAGTTGTTGCTACCTGCCTTTCTATATTGTCAGGGGGCTGACACGGCTGTCACGGCTGTCCAAAATTTCAAAATGGCGAAGGACTATATATTGGAAGGGCTTGAATTTGCCTTTTTGACTTAACCATCTATCACCACTGATTAAAAAGTTATTTGTGTTAATTTCTATAATTACTCCACTAATAATGTTTGTACGCTTCTGAAGATGCCTTCTGCCACAGAAAAGACAACGCCACAAGTAGCACTCAGATAACTCCTTTCTGTTGTTTTTAAAAATAATTGGACACATTTCCACCCTGTTTATTGCATTTATTTGTTTAGATGGGCTTGGACGTACAAAGAAGTATCATATAGAGCTTGCTGAAAAAAAAACGACATGAAAAAGCACTGATTGCTGTACAGGAGAACCACAATCTCCGTTCGCGATTCCTCAAGGTTTTCCGTGTTCCCAAGGATGCTCCCAAGAAACACATGAAAAAAAAAAATTGTGGAATCTCAGAGTCAAGCCTTTATCAAACACGTCTTGGGATGGGATTTTAATGACGTCTATCAAACACTATATTTAAAAAAATAGCGCAAGGAAATTGCAATTTAGCACTGTTTTAAGTTCGTTGCCTCACAAAACCCGGCTGACGAAGTTAAACGCTAGAAAACACCTGAGCGGTTCTGCATCAAAGCAGCAAAAGAGAGGCGAAAAATATACGTCAGAACACATCTGTCATCTAAATGTTAAATAATCTGATGAGGTGCAATCGTTCAACAGAAGACAACTTTAGCAGAAAGAAACACTGGCAGTGTTTGATCCGCAAGAGGTTTCGGAGCAACAGAGCACCAGGTTCTGTTTCAATTCGATGCGTAGAGCGCCACGACTGGGCTCTTTGTGACTGCGTAAGGGTCCACAGAGCTAATTTCAAGTCTTTCTACTGCTAAACACAAGGAATAATATTTTTACAATGCCTCATTTTGCCCCATGCAGCGCCTCGTTTTGTTCTGCAGGTTGGGGCGAAATAAGACATCTGGAGCATTTTTGTTTATTTTTCTTTATTCTTTATTTAATGGCGGCAGCGTGGTAATATCTGTGCAGCACATACCTTGTAGCTAAATGAAAGTTCTTGTATTGATATTTAGTGGTAAAGAGTGAAATAAAAATAAATATTCACTATTTTCAAGTTTTTGTCTCATTCCGAATACCCCGCTCTACCCTACCGAGAGCTTTGTAGGAAAAAAAGCATACACCTAAAGGCTTCTTTTTTTTGCTATACACAGTATTATTGAGATATAACAGACAACCAAGTCATGTTACACCTATAGTATATTTATGGTGGGACACCATTGCAAAAGCAACGTGATGTTAGACGCGCAGCAGTGTTTCCAATGAAGAAATACTGACTTTTGGCAATTTAAACGAGCACCGGAAATAACATCAAAATGGTCAAAGGTGTCCAGAACGTGCTGCAGTGACTGTTTGTTGTGTATGTGCAGAGTTACCACCGGCATAGGCCGGAGATAAGCTCTTAACTTCAGTGCGACCAGAGAGGGGTAGGCCACGAATCTGTGGATCTTGTTCCATGAAAAGGGTCTAAGGATATCGGACGAATAAGACGGGGGAGAGAGGACAACCTTCACGGACGCCTCGTGTAATCTGGATTGGGCGCCTGTTATGCAAATTTAGGAAGCAGGCACTCTCGGAGTTAGCGTACACAGATAGCATGAGAAGCGAAATTTGGGATAGTTGGCAGTTCATGCTTGTATGTGAAAACAGCGCAAAAATACAAAGACGGAGGAAGAGACGACAAGTCGTCTCTTTTCCCGTTTTTGTCTAATTTTGCGCTGTTTTTACATCCAAGTATGTAGCATGAATAAGGCGGATCAACTTGTCAGGAAAACCGAATGCTTGTAAGACGTCGAATATAAAGGTATACTCAACGAAGTTAAAACCTTTTACTGATCTAAGGAAACGAGCAACCCCTGTTTGCATCATCCAGTGATGTATTGTATTATGTCACGTTGAGCCAGATGTGACTATGAATGCCCGGTCCGGAAAGAAACAGACTTGGTGCGGAGCCACATGAGCGACGGAAGAGATGGACTCACGAGGCGCATATATACCAGAATACTAACATGAGTTTGTAATCAGCATTGAGAAGAGTGGTGGGCCGCCAACTTAAGGGTTGCGTAGATTGGGAGTCTTTTTTGGGTATCAGTGGGATACGGTCTCTACCGAAAGAAAACGGAAAGGAAACATCTTAGAAACATCGCCTCAAGACGCGCAACGTAAAAGGGCCAATAATGGGGTTTATAAATGTATTTAGAAAAAAAATCATAGCATATCCACGGAGTGCATGATGATCCGTTCATTCTTGCTTCCATCCGTGCGTTCATCTGTGCGACCGTTCGTGCACGAGTCCATTCGCCCGTCCATGCGTCCATTCATACGTCCGTCCATCTGTGCATCTGTCCGTCTGCGCATCTGTCTGTCTGTCTGTCTGTCTGTCTGTCTGTCTGTCTGTCTGTCTGTCTGTCTGTCTGTCTGTCTGTCTGTCTGTCTGTCTGTCTGTCTCTGTCTGTCTGTCTGTCTGTCTGTCTGTCTGTCTGTCTGTCTGTCTGTCTGTCTGTCTGTCTGTCTGTCTGTCTGTCTGTCTGTCTGTCTGGTGAACACATAAAGTACCGCCATCTCACATATTTTCATCATATATTCAGCATTAGAAGTACCGCCACCCAGTGGACATTCAAAGGACTAAACGAGAGGTGACCCTCGCGCACTTTCTTACGACCTGCGCTTCGTGTCTACTTAGCACCTTTCACCGCCTCTAGTTCATCCATGGCTACACACTTGTTCACTGTATACATGGCACTGCGGAAACCTTGTTAAAACCAAGGAGGCTACGCCCAGCAAGTTTACCGTGACACCTTCTGGTCAGATAGTGCTCAAAGTGCGCCCATCTGATACTAGGTTTTTTTTTTTAGTGAGCACCAAATTCAAGGCAAACTTAATTAGAGATTAAGTCACCAACTCTCGCCTCTGATAGTTACTTCATCAGAAACAACTATCTGTTTATGTATGGTTAACGTGCGCGGGTTTCCTCCTCAATTAACAAGGGTGGGCACGTGCCGCTCCTCTAGTCCGGCTGTGGAGGTGGCTACCTACTACTACTATTATCATTATTATTATTACTACTACTACTACTACTACTACTACTACTACGTACAGCGCGGACGCATGACCCATGGCACAGAGAGCTTCACTCCAAAAAACTGGGAACATCTCCCCGAAGAGAATGATAGGATGCAAAGCAGCAGCGTCGTGCACGGTTGGCGTCACGAGTTCAACGGCGCTAACGGAGATGCTGAGGTGAGCGCCGGAAGATTCATTTAAAGCGATGGCTGGCGTAGGTATTGTCGTTTCTTCAGAATGGACTCTGGCGCTGGACCGGAGCTGGCGCGCGTTTTGCCTTGACTATCTCGGCCTTCTGATCGGTGAAACGCTGACTGAGAGGTTCCTGCAGACATTCTACGTCGAAGTTGGCAAAGACCATATCGATGCACGTTCCCCTTATCGTGGTGGGTATAGTTTCCGTTCCGTGGACACGCACTTCAGCGAGCGCACGTCCCGCATGTAATCGACGAGCCATTCTCCTCCTCCTCCGCTGACGTCGACGTTGAAGTCTCCACGACAGTAAGAGGCACGCGTCGACACGCCTCGCCGCAATCAGTCAGCGTCTCCTCCAGACAGCGCTGAACGCGTTCCTTTGGCAGCGAAGTACAGAGCGAGGATCGTGACGTCGGCGACGCGCACGGCAACGCACTCGTAGAAGAAGTGTCTTCAAGAGGTTCCGGATAGTTCTTCCAGGTCGCCTTCGGATCGGTCGGCGCAGCCCGGTGCTTGCGGACGGGCGCTTCTGCAAAGGGCGTGCAGCACTTCCTAGACGTTGACGACGACGTGAAAGATGTCCCGCCATTGGCCTTCCACTGTCGACCCTTCAGCTCGGCTTCCTTGGCTCGCGACTCATCGGCGTTGCGGACGCGTTGAAGACGCTCGGGCTCGGCTTCCTTGGCTCGCGTCTCGCTGGTGTTACCTGCGCGCTTTCGCCAATCTCGAACACGATCGGCGTGCTTGGCTCGCACCACGTCGGTGTCGTTTGTCACCCGCTGCTGACGCTTGCATTTGGCTCTCCCGGCTTGCGCCTCGTTGGCGTTGCAGGCGCGACGATGCCATTCGAAAATGCGATCGGCTCTGGTAACCCTCGCAACGCTGGCGACGGCCAGGTTTGGCCAAATCAATTAGGCGCACATTTCAGCGGGCGTAGGAGCTTCGCTTTCCGGCATCCTCTGCGAACGAGCCGAAAGAGTGTTGACTCGATGTGTGCACGAACGTTGCTAGTGGTGGAGAGGGTGTAGCGAGAGCTATGTGACGAGCGGTGAGCGCACGGCACGCGATGGAGAGAGTGACGTCACCGCGCACTGCGATGGAAGGCGTGACCTACTTGGCACCGCCCCAACACCTGTGGCGCACTGGCACGGAGACACGGATGGACCGCGTTATGCACGCTAGTCAAAGAGCTGCTTCGAATCTGTAAATGTTTGACTATTACAGCGAAAGCTGTTATGAGATCACCTTTCCGGCCACGCGCAGTTGCATGTTGTCCGCCGCCACCGGTGTCTGTACCCACATCGCAACAAATTAGAAAAAAAAAAACCTTGCACCAATGACACAGTGGGGCTTGAACCCGGGTCCGTTGGGTGCCAGCTTACTATTATATTACTGAGCTACGGCGGTGCTTGTAACTTGTGAAACTTGCCTCAGGTAGGCTTGATGTCTGGAAAGCAATCGCGTTAATACGACTTATGAAGCGTTTGAAAACAGCGAAAGAACAACCACTACGAATGGGCCGTCCAATGCTCCAACCCATTACAAAAGCTTGTTTGTTTCCCTATTAACTGTGGCGCAAACCCACTACATCCACAATTCCTCATCGTCGTCAGTCACTGCATGGACAATTGGCACAAATTTCCTACCAAGTGTTTATCCGCGAATACCACGCTTCTCAGAAGAACGACAAAAATAGCATAGCGAATGCCGGTCTACTACCCAAAAGTTTATTACTAATGCCCTACCAAGCAAGTGTGCCAAGCAAGTGTGCTTGCAGTAGTTACCCAATGAGTGTTTTTTAAAAGGCTCTGAAAGGCCGCTTTTATAGCTTTCGCTGTGACTGTGCTGCGCCTATAGCGCGCAGGCCTGGCGTTTTTTTTTTTTTTTTGACTACTTCGTATTTAACCATGCAAGAGCAGTGAGCCACCCCGATAATGTTGCTAATCGAGCATGCTGTATAAAGAAGCACACTGTCGACTTACAAAATCCTCGCGTGTTTAGAAAAAAGTGGTTAAATATTTAGAGTTTACTGGTTGGTACTCTACTATGGGAGAGCATAAAACCGTCCCGTAGGCCTCACACTTGAAGAAGCCGTTCTGACAAAACTTACGTCGTCAACGAGTTTATGACGATGATACGCGACAAGCCACTTGTTTCGAAGAAGTGTTTAACGATGTAGAGTGGTGGAGGAGGAAGAAAGTTTAAGCGGAAAGACAGGGAGGTTAGCCAGTTCTTAGACCGGCTGGTTACCCTGAGTTGGGGAAAGGGGTGAGGGGAATAAGAGATGTTAAAAAGGAATGTTAACGATGTAGAGTACTTGGTACTCTACTATGGGAGAACATAAAGCCAACCCGTTGGCCTAACACTTAAAAAATTCTCCATAAACGTAAGCAGCCGAGTTTGTGTTCAGAAAAAGTGTAATGATTTCGAGTACATTCTACTCAACTATGGAAGAGCTGTCAGCACTCCCTACACTGGGATGTGGCAAAGATATGTGTTTCGAAATTGTGGGTTACAAATTATAGTGCTAGATACCCTACTGTGGGCTTCACACTTCATGAGGCCCTGTTGACAAGAATTACGCCATGAACGAGTTCACGACAAGTCTACGATAAACTACGCACTAGCAGTAGACCAAGGATACGTTTAGAAAAAGGGGGATAACAATTTAGAGTACTAGCTACTCTACTATAGGTACAGGTTTCCAGCTTGAAAACCGCTTCACGATGAATTCCTGTTTGGAATTGTCACAGACGTTAATAACATTTCAACAGAACATGTTCTTCTTAGACATACAATAACGATGATGTGTTTAGAAAAATGTTTAACGATTTCGAGTACTTGGTACTCGAAATCGAGAGCAGTAAGCCATCCCTAAATAAGAACATCATATACTATCAATAATCTATAATAATCGTGCATGATGATGACAAAACATGTTTAGGAGAATTTTATTTCTGAATAAATCATTCATACACAGAAGACATCTATGTGTTGCATTTTTGTTCTGAAGACTTTGCTAATTTATTTTAAAATGCATTGCCCCACCGCGGTGGTCTGGTAACTAAGGTACTCGGCTGCTGACCTGCAGGTTGCGGCATCGAATCCCGGCTGCGGCGGCTGCATTTTCCGATGGAGGCGGAAATATTTTAGGCCCGTGTGCTCAGATGTCGGTGCACGTTAAAGAACCCCAGGTGGTCTAAATTTCCGGAGCCCTCCACTACGGCATCTCTCATAATCATAATGGTTTTGGGACGTTAAACCCCACATATCAATCAATCATCTTAAAATGCATTCAAATGCACAACAGGAACTGTTTGTACCTGTGAACAAAAATTCTAACGTGCGTAAAGAGAACTATGCGCAGGTCTACGTAACATTCTGTTTAGAAAATAATTATTTTCACAAACGTCAATAACACTCAACAAAACATCTCTTTCTTAGACATACTCTAACGATGATGACAAAACATACGTCATTTACACGAACATGGATATGAAATGACGTTGAAAGAACATGCGCATAAGGGGGGTTAGAAAAAGTGGGTAACAATTTAGAGTACAAGGTACTCTACTATGGGAGAGCATAAGCCGTCCCTACCATAACTAACTAGCTTTTTCACAAACAAATGCGCATAAACCCTCAATACAAACTCTTATTGCGTGCAAAGATTCGTCGAACAACCACTGTCTATCGGCTGTTTTATTAAACGCACCACATGAATGCTGCAAGGTGGGCTTTACATAAGTGACACCGTAAAAAGAGATCGTCAATGCAACTGCAGAATGACAAAAAGAAGAAAAATTTTCTTCCGACTACGACACAACTATTTTATCCCGGCAACCTATTACAGGTATTATTTTGTAAATTGCGTCGGCTACTTTGTGTTAGACAATGCAGAGTCTTCATCATTTTTTTTTTGCTGATCGTGCCCCACCGCGGTGGTCTGGTAACTAAGGTACTCGGCTGCTGACCTGCAGGTTGCGGCATCGAATCCCGGCTGCAGCGGCTACATTTCCGATGGAGGCGGAAATATTTTAGGCCCATGTGCTCAGATTTGGGTGCACGTTGAAGAACACCAAATGGTCGAAATTTCTCGAGCCCTCCACTACAGCGTCGCTCATAATCATGTGGTGGTTTTGGGACGTTAAACCCCACATATCAATTACATCAATCATCATGTTGCTGCGCGTGAAAGCAGGTCATAGACCACGTAAAACCATTGTTCTTGTCCTACGTTTGTGGGGGTCTTCTCTATCAATTATATTGAAATAAAATTTGATTTCAAATGACTTTAATGTGCCCTTCGACATTACAGCACTATATGCACTATGGAGGTTTTAAAAATTTAAATAGAAGATACAAAGGATAGACCAAATGTCTCATCAAGAGGACCATGCGCAGAACAGCAGGCACACTTTTATATACATATTGAATGCGAAGCAGCTTACGACCCGAGTTCAATCCAGTGCATAGTGATAGAATATACCATCGTGATCCGTCGTGTGTCACCATCCTAACTGCGCATGAGCAACAGTTGGCCAAAGCACTGCCAGAACGCGCTCAGGAACTCGTGAGTTCGGGGCCTGTGTAAGGTGCTGGGTAAGACGCTGTGACCTCCCTTCATTACACTCTCTCAGCAATCACGTGATGGCGTCAGGGAATGAGATAGTGCAGACGCGCGTCGAACTAATGCGTTGTATCCTAGGGAGAACGCGCTGGCATGCAATAGCACGTTCGGATATGCTGTGTAAGAGAATGAGGCCTCTCCTCGTTACACTCTCTCAGCAATCACGTGATGGCGTCGGGGAATGAGATAGACGCGCGTCGAATTAATGCGTTGTATCCTAGGCAGAGCACGCCGGCATGCAATAGCGCGTTCGGTTATGCTGTGTAAGAGAATGAGGCCTCTCCTCGTTACACTCTCTCAGCAATCACGTGATGGCGTCAGCGAATGAGATAGTGCAGACGCGCGTCGAACAAATGCGTTGTATCCTAGGGAGAACACGCTGGCCTGCAATAGCGCGTTCGGGTATGCTGTGTAAGAGAATGAGGCCTCTCCTCGTTACACTCTCTCAGCAATCACGTGATGGCGTCAGCGAATGAGATAGTGCAGACGCGCGTCGAACAAATGCGTTGTATCCTAGGCAGAGCACGCCGGCATGCAATAGCGCGTTCGGTTATGCTGTGTAAGAGACTGAGGCCTCTCCCCCTTACACTCTCTCAGCGATCACGTGATGACGTCAGGGAACGAGGTTTATTAGGCGCTCAATGAACGCACGTTCTTCCGGGCGACGTTTCGAGGAACCCGCGTGGCGTGCTCCAACAAGGGTTCGGGACGAGTTAGAGCAACAAAAAAAAAAAACTACAGTGAATTCATGGTGTGCTCCACTTGTAAGGACGCGTTAACAAAAGGCAAGGTGCCCTTGATGACCGAAACTAAGTCGGCCGGCCCGTGCACTGCTTCGCATGCTATTCGTGGTTTCCTGAAGTGGAAATTATATATATATATATATATATATATATATATATATATATATATATATATATATATATATATGTGTGTGTGTGTGTGTGTGTGTGTGTGTGTGTGTGTGTGTGTGTGCGTGCGTGCGAAAGAATAGTTGTGTTTGCCGAAGAGGATAAAGATTCGATACCCTTTATCAACAAGCAGCAGTTCAGTTATAACTACAACTTTTGTCAACGTTCGCCAATTTAACTCTTCCACTCGACAACTATATCGGGGCAGCAGTTGCAGCCGCGAGATGTAGTTAATATTAGAGCATTGCCACCACTCATTACGCCTGTGTAGTTCCCTTCCGGGCTGCAGAGTCCTTAGTTAGTCGATAGCCGTATTGTGGTTAGCTTCTTGTGGCATGTTAGACCGAGTTCACCGATCTAATCGATGCGCCAGCGGTGGATCATGCAGCTCCTCTTCATGGTAGACGAACAGGAAAGAAATACAATAAGTTCTGTTTTGCTAGTGTTCCACGATATGGAAACGGTAAGTGATGGCACAGGTTCTGCACCTGCGTATCTGCACCAGAGTTATGTTCAATAAGTATGGGCCGTTTGGTTATAGAAAAGTATTGGAGGGGCAAAACAAAGTCGTACTCATGCAGGTCCGTCTGCTAGTTGCCTCTGAAGACATTAAGATTATTGTCAGTTATTGCTAAGATACAGCAGTCTTTGGCTCGTCGGTGAATGCAGATGACAATATGCTAGAAATTCGCACTAGCTCAGCAGTTGCGAAGTGGGAGCTATCATTTTAGTTTCAGACATCAAGAAATAATTGGCTGAGGAAATGAACTGACACTTGTTGGCCTGCGTACATCTATAGAATAGCGAGTGAAGAAAAGATTGCACGATGATGACAATTTTAATGACTGCTTAGAATCGGGTATGTAGGGCAATGCAGTGGTATAGGCCCAGTATCTATATCGGTAAAAATCATTCAACGTGTGAACAAATCACAACGGTTTGATCAATGATTTAGATCATTGTTCTTTTAGTTAAATGTGTTTAAAAAGGTGGTAGCTATCTGTGGCACCGGTTAATTATGTTCTCTTGGATAGCTGCTGACCTTGTTAAGTAGTGGACAATCACGAAACTGTACAAGTGAGTATGTGGGTGAACATCAACACTCCTAGTCCCAATACAAACAAATATTCGCTGAACAGAAAAGTTCACTAAACACAAATATTCACCCAAATGCATGCCCAAGCAGAACAAAAAAAGTTTTCGAATGTGTTCCTATTGTAAGTTAATGGGCACTTAGAAGTTCTCGGTCGATTGCCACGCTGTGTAGAGCAACAGTCATGCTTGTGTTCTTTTTTTTTATCTACACGTCGCCTTTCGTAAGAAACTATAATATCTATCCAACTCTAACAGAGAATATCAGCTTTCGCAAATTGCCTGTAAGGCGAATATTGATAATTCCTATACCGATCATCGCAGAAAGGAAGGAATGCCAAGTGGACGGCTGTTATGTTAATCGTAACCGGCGAAATAGAGGTGACTTGATTTTCACGTTGTTACAGGCAGGCCTGTAGCCAGGCGTGTGTGAGAGGGCAAATGGTCCGGCTTCTTGCTGAAATTTGGATAGAAGCGGGGTGTTTTGTCTCCAAGAATAAAAATCAACGATTCGGATTCTTCAAGGCCTTCAAAAAGTAAACCCCCCTCCCCTTTCCTGAAAAAAAAAATTCCTGGCTATCCATGGGCCTGGTTACAGGTCACGAGACGTCAATATGGTACTCTATTGAAGAATAGAGAAGGAGATAGAATTACGACATTCTTATATAACAAAACCTACTGCAGTATAAAGGCTGTCGTTTTGAATCGCTTCAATTCATACTGCAGACTACTATGACAATAAGAATAAACAGTCTCTTCAGCCAGTTCATTGCTTGTAATAACTGGCCCTTCGTCTCGAAGTCTCTTTTTCAGGGGGTGACTGTCCTCACGGCTCTGAAACTAGCGACATTTCCTATTGCTTGTATCTCTCTCCAGACATTTTTTTTTTCTGTGATGATGCATTAAAGAGGCTGGAGCAACGCCACAAAATGTGTTAAAAAAGTAAGGAACCCATAGAGATATGAAGGCATGCGAAAAAAGCCTAAACCACCAGCAATACTATCTTCTAATATATATTTTTTAGAACCGAGAACGACCGTTACTTTTCTTTTATTATAGCACGTATGAATGCACATACGACGCCATCTGTTCCCTTTGATGACATCAGAAGACAATTATGACTTTTTGTACACTAAGCAATAGTCTTTTTTGAAATCGTGATTTCACGCTGCCCTTTCTGATTCTGTTATTCCTTCTGTTTTGCATTACTCTTCAATGATGACAATCATTCTTTATTAAATCGCTGAAACACAAAAAAGTACCAACTGCATGCCCTAGTTACTCTTGAAGCAATTTCGAAGCTAGAAGTACACAACAGGTGTGTAGTAGAAAATGTGAACGCTATTGAGCACCATTTTTGTGCTCTATTATAGGGGAGAGCAGAGCACCCTCCTGATCGACGACGCTTTCCACGGTTGAACTTGATGGATGCCTGATTTTTTTTTTTCCAGTTATTATATGGACTTTGCTTTATAGCGGCGAGAAATGCTCTACAGCTGCAGTAGTTGCATACTCCGAGTTCTTAAAAAGCACGGGCAGAAGTATAAGAAAGAATGCACGTCCAAACTTCTATGAGGAGCTTGAGGAGAAGCGTTCAATGAATTTCGATGGCCTTTCAGCGAGGCACTGCGCTGTTCAACTCGTGCTGACAGAACCCTGGAATTTAGGAGTTCTTCAGGAAGAACAATCGCCGCACATGTGAACCGGGCAAATCCCGCCTTCAGCTACATCATAACGACCACCCAGCTCAAGCGTGCTTTTTTGTTTTCATAAACAGCAAGACCTCTGTGTGACATTTGTTCTGTAAATCTACGACAAAAAACTAAGTGCATGGGGAAGTTCGTCGTATTGAGCTTGCCGAGACAATGCTTCCTGCATGTCTTGAGGCGCGTCAGTCTAACCGTAGTGTGCATAAATCGTATTCGCCTATAAGAAGTTAAAAGATGTAGGTAGGTGAGTGAGGATAGAGAACAATGAGGTAGCTGTTGGATAATAAGCCTGTTGCTAACGGGCTCACAATAGCAGCCACTCCACAGCTGCCTCGCAATGTGCCTAATGGTGACTTCTCAAGGCTCAAAAGAATGAATTAATTGTCCTAAGAAACTATTCTGCTGCTTAAGCATTATGGGTTTCAGCGGGCTTTCAGTGCGCAGGACATATTGATTGAAGGTGAACGAGCTGACTCGCGATAAAATTAAAAAAAATCATTCTCCAAACGTCTTCATTGCGAACAACCTGCGGGCAGACACTACAGATTTTAATGCTCGTGCGATAAAATACAAAAAAGAATGTAAAAGGCTTGGCTTCACCAAAACCAACTTGCTATGTTCGATGCATAGTAACAATTAAAAATTATGTCTCACACATAATGGGATTGAAAGAATCCCCATAAAGAAACATAGACTTTCTCTCCGCAAGATTTTGTTTTGTTATAATGTGAAGAAAGGAGCGAGTGTGGTTGCGGTAATATATATAGTACACCATAAGAATATATAGCGCTATGGTATTATATCGGGTGAAGATGTGCCCAACCACATCAATATATGTGCTTGTGGGTGTTTTTTCCCCTTCTTATTCATGGTAAACAGTATTACGCGGAATAGCCAGCGCCTTAATTGTGCGCCAACATCGACCTCAAATCAAATGAATAAATAACTAAAACGGTAAAAGACGCAACGATATTCTCAGTAGCACACCTACGCCGATTGCTGCAAGCTTATTCGAAGGTAACGAATCACACCTGTCGAGGGTTACAAAATATGGCCTTTGTTTTATATTTGGAGGATTCCCAGACTACCGGCTCAGTGATCCAAAGCAAGTTAACTGACGGAACGCACAAAGGTGAGACCAGAAAACAGAAGATATACAGAATCATTTCGAGCACAGCACATTTCTCTTCTCTTGCCTTGTGCATCATCCTTCACTGCGCTGCACATCAATGCTTAGAATACGAACGATTTACACCACCAAAGCTCACTTCACTGCGCGGCTGCATCACGTCCGAACGTCCGACGGCTCACTTGCACGTCGGATTCGAAACTGTTAGCAAGAACTGCGCATGTTCTAAACCAAATAGTGAAACTTTACAGTTTGCCATATATTTTTTTTCATTCGTTGGGCGCCGCTTCAACAGATTAATCAGGCAGACACCAACCTTACTAAAAGAAAGAGCAACTTTCGTTCAGTCACTCTGAAACGAAGAACAGACATTGGTGGATGGATGAAGTTTCATTACGGCATGAAATTTTCTGCCACTTCTTTATGCCGATGATCAATCCGCCTGACGCATTATTCCGAATACAGGCAAGCATTCTCCCTTTATTAAATGAAATAATCGACTGCTGTAAAGCGAAGCCAAGCCAACTACCTATCTATCTCAACACATTTGTGCCCCTTTCTTTTTCTTTTTCATTGTGTTCTTTCTCCGTGGAAGCGCACAATAAAAGCTCTCAATGTACGCATAATTACCATCTGCTATCCACTCACTATTCGCATGTTCGAATCTAAGCATTTCAAGGATGAAAATATGTACGTAGCTAAAATGTAACAACTAATTAAATAGTGTTATCAAGGCGCGAGAGGACATCGCTGCATAGATACAGTCTAACGTGGAACTGACCAATGAGGGAGAAAAATGAGTACAAAAAAAAGAAAGAAATAAAAACTTCAAGAAAGAATATCTCACTCAAGCACAAATATTTGTTCTCGCGCGAACGATAGGGGTTCCAGTGGTCGCGTTGAACAGTCGGGCAGCTACAGCCGTTCGTTAGCGAGAGCTATGAACCTCAGCCTCAAGGCATTTATGCCCGGCTTAAAAAAGACAACGCGTGGCGTTTATATACTACAAACTCACGCACAACGTGAAGCGAAGCGTCAATCAAAAAAGTTGCACAGACCTCGTACGCCCACGCTGCCTGGAAAACGTCACCACAGGCTTGCCGAACGGCACCCGGAGCTTCGAGAAGGACTTTGCGAGAGACAAAGACAAACTACGGGGTTCATCTTTCTCGTGCCGTGACTGAATCAACGGCACCGGGACGAAGCCATCGCCATTCGCAGAAGAACCATTACGAATAAACAGAATGAAACGTCACAAGCGAGAAATAAAGATAGGAAAGATCATGTCGGGCCGAAACGATTTTCGTGCCTAACACAGGTGTGTTCCGACGGCCGCGCTTGTCAAAACGAAAGCGTGGCAAACGTGAAACGACAACAAACAAAAACGCCTTATCACTACCCAAAAAAAACAAAAAAAAAACAGCAAGAGGTGCATATGCCTTAGCGCAGTGAGCAATTGGTCATTCGGCCATTTATTCTTTCCCAAACTCCCGGTTTTACGGCATCGAAAATGGCGCGCTGTCCCCCCACGCTCGTTCTCTGCACCACTGCCGATGCGCGCGCCACCTATGACGCTTTATCCGGCGCGGATAGCCGCAGTAGCGCGATAGCCTCCTGTCAGCAACACAGCGTGATGGCAGCAGTGTCATCGCAGAGGGTAAGCAACGCAGCCTGATGGCAGCTTGGTTCATTACTGCAGCCTTCAGCTATGCCAAGCACGTCCGCAGTGCGCGCGCTTAGCTCCTAGACTGAGAACATCAGCGGAAGAGAGAAAGAGAGAGAGAGAGAGGCAAGCTTGGGCGCGAGGAGGCAGGCCCGTCCCTCCCTCTCGTTGCCATATCCGGCAGAAAAGCGCGCGCAAACGCTTGGTAGACGAGCCCACGGTCCCCAAAATCTGCATAGCCACCACCCACCGGGCTCTTCCGCTGGACACTGAGTGGTCAGTGCGACTCGTTTTACGACGCCTAGTCTCCACCGTCTGCCCTCCCTCGGTGTTGTCTCTCCGCGACGCTGTTTATGGGTTCGGCGAAGGAGGGTCGTTCGCCGGGACACTTTGAGTGAAAACAAGATAAAACGTACACAAAGTGATGCACATGCCACGGTAAGGCACAGGCGAGAAACTTGTTCTCGTCAGGACGACACAGTCCAGCCGCCGCCGCCACGGGGCGTTCCTCCATCCTTGTGCTTAGAGTTTTTGTTGTTCTTTCTTTCGATCTTTCGTTCCCGCGCTTTTATGTCAGCTCCGTCGTTTCTTCTTTGTGCAGCGCAGCTTTGTCAGCCACGTCGTTTCAAACAGCGCTGCTGTCGCGAGCGCCTCTACGTGTTCGTGGCAAAAAAGGCAACCCTGAGAAGCCTAATTACCGCGTTGTTGTGCATATTTAGCCCTCTTTAGGTGCTTCCCTTTTGTTCCTATAGACACCGGAGACGCATTGTGATTGACGCTGGCATTAAAGCTAATTCGCCTCTATTCCTCTTTCTGGAGAGATGTTCGAAAGGGACAATATACTCACTGCCGAGTACGTTAGATAGTGAGGCGCGACTGCGAACGGAAAATTTTAACTGTGTTCGCTTAGCACTCTGACAAGCTTCATCAAACCCGGTTTATGCGTGCTTCTCGTGCTATCAGTTTTGTGCTGTTCTTCGTGGAAACATAAATTTTCCTGGCGAACGAGTTTTCAGTAGGAATAATAATAATAATAATAATAATAATAATAATAATAATAATAATAATAATAATAATAATAATAATAATAATAATAATAATAATAATAATAATAATATATCAACTCCTAAGATTTTAGCTGCCAAATGGGCAATATGATTATGAGGCAGGTCTCAGTGATGAACTGAAATTACAGTCAGAATCCAATTCCACTTCATTTCCAACAAACATGTTCAGGGGTACCTCACAAAAAAAAAGAAACTTTGCAAAACACAGAGGGCACCACATGCAGTGGATTAATTCTACATCAACGCAGCCTTGGGGACATTGAATTCGACAGTATGTAGAAGGCATCACAGAAAACGTGCTGTCAAGTTCGGCAGTGTTGTCGTTGGGTTGAGTATCCCGCCGGAAGCAGAGAGTAAAAATCACGGCTCTAAACGGAGTCGAAGCCATGCATTCTACATGGCAGTCGAGTATTCCACCACATACTCATGATGCCAGTTATTCAATCTGCTTCGGGAGAAGGCCCCCTATACAAGCGCCATGTCAAGACAACGCCCGTTGGGGTGGCAGTGACAGCTATTCAGTTTGATATCAATATTACAAGAGTACATATCCAAGATTACTGAAGTTAGATTGATTTGATTGATTTGTGGGGTTTAACGTCCCAAAACCACCATATGATTATGAGAGACGCCGCAGTGGAGGGCTCCGGAAGTTTTGACCACCTGGGGTTCTTTAACGTGCACCCAAATCTGAGCACACGGGCCTATGGCATTTCCGCCTCCATCGGAAATGCAGCCGCCGCAGCCGGGATTCGATCCCGCGACCTGCGGGTCACCAGCCGAGTACCTTAGCCACTAGACCACCGCGGCGGGGCTCCTGAAGTTAGACAGTCAAGTGTAGCACACACAAGACTACGACCATTACGTCAATAATGCACTCTATCGTCCCGTATTGAAGCTTCAAGGTTATGACCTCAACTCTGCTGCAACGTCAGCGCCGACGTTACTTCAAACCATGAGCTATAATTTTCATTTTGGTGTACGCGGCGTGCCTATTACCCGCCGCGGTTGTCAAGTGGCTATGGCGCTCGACTGTTGCTACGCAGGTAGCGGGATCGAATCCCGGCCATGGGGGCCACATTTTCCATGGAGACGGAAATGCTTGAAGCCGCGTACTTAAATTCTGGTGCGCGTTGAAAAAGCGTGCAGGTGGTCAAAATTTCCCGAAACGTCAACTATACGGCGTTTCTCCCAATTATATTGCGGTGTTGGGACGTTACTTCTCACCACCTGGCGAGCCTAGCTGCTGAAAGGCCCCGCACGGCATACGGCACTATTGTCTACAAGCATCGTTCATCGTTTGCTGAGACATACGCACCTGCATCAAAGCCACTGCTTCCTCCTTGGAGCTTGAGCCGGCCGCGAGTTCACTTAATGATTCCAGGAATGAGGAGAAAATCGGACTTACCGACACATGCCCTGAAACAACTGAGTCTATCCCTATTGGAAGAAAACTACAGTAACCACGTGCACATTTACACGGATGGCTCTACTACGCCGTCTAGTTCAGGTGGAGCAGTGGTTATACCATCACAAGGGGTAACTCGGTGTTTTAAGACTTCACATGTGACAACTTCAACGACGGCAGAACTCAAGGCTCTGCGCAATGCACTGGAACACATCAATTCAGAAGAAAGATCAGGTAAATGGGCTGTGTTTTCTGACTCAAAACCAGCGTTACAGTGCCTGATATCAGTTCTCCGACGCGGATGCCACGACCAGTTGACCTACCAAACCGTGAAACTTCACCACCTTTTAATACAAAAAGGCCATGACATCGTCTTTTAGTGGTTACCTGGGCATTGTGGTATAGGCGGCAATGATTCTGCAGATCATGCTGCTCGCACGTCACATAAAGAAGCGAACAGCGTTCCGATTCCGCTTTCAAGAGCGGATGCGGCGAGGCAGATTCGTCAACTGGCCCGCAGTCTCACATTGACTGAGTGGAACACACCAAGCATACGACGTACACGACTGCACGAGCTCGACCCTTCACTACAACTCCGGCCTCCACCCGGCCTACATCAACGTGCAGCTTCGCTTCTCTATCGCCTTTGGCTGGGAGTTGCTTTCACGAAAGCTTATACCACGTTCATCGGAATTACTGACAGTGCGGCGTGCGATGTTTGCGGCACCGACGAAAATATCGAACACCTGCTGTGCCATTGTCCTCGATTTGCCTCAGATAGACAAGTACTTGCCAACGCAATGCGGCGACTGGATGATCAGCCTCTTTCTGTGCAGGTGCTATTACAGCAACGTACACATGCCTCGACAGCCCACAAGGCAGTGAAAGCCCTGCTGTGTTTCCTGAGAAAGACAGGCTTGTGTGAACGCCTCTGACATGCGGTAGAGTTCTACACGCTGCAGTGAAATTACTGTCAGTCTCTCCCCCACCCATCTTTTTTTCCTCTCTTCCCTCTTTCTTGTCTTTCTTGTCCCCTTGCCTAATCCCCCAGTGCAGGGTAGCCAACCGGATGTCTTTCTGGTTAACCTCCCTGCCTTCTCACTTTTTTGTTGCTTCCTTCCTTCCTTCCTTCCTACCCCAACAATTATTATCCTCGGCGTATTTGGTAAGTACGCCCAATATGCACGTAACTAATCAATTTGAACGTAGACGTCGATGCATTTCGTAACTGTCTTGTTGAAAGAGAAAAGCAGCATATAGGCTGCTACTGGCTGACTATTTTGCATGAAACTTATTCCCAAAAATGCGTGGGACCTGGAGGTTATAGTTGAGCAGACAAGGTCCGAGTCCTTGAAGTTCCCCAGGTGCGTAAACCATGCTTAGCATTCCACCACGCTCTTCGGCTCACAATAATTAACGCATGGTGTCGGAATGATTGGTGAAAGCCACAAGGCAGAAAATCAAATCAGGATATTCCAATTACACGAGAGGCTATGGGAATGCGAACAAATTGTGAATTCGAGCTTGTGCAACATTTACTGTTTTTCAAGCAGCGCACGGAAGCTCGTATCACGGCTATGCTCGTATTTGCCCTTATATCATGATAAAGAGTTCCAAAAATGTTCCAATTTACATGCGCAACGGTATCGGTGGGAATTCACATGTTGGTTCTATGTCACATTCTTGACTACGCTATGAGTCTGTCAGCTTGCCACACCACTACAGGGCAGCGCTTGCTGGCGTAGTTCTTATGCATAGCATTGCGTTGTTAAATATGGAAGTTAAATTCCATGTTTCAACGAAAACAAATCATGGATGCATCATGCTATTTCAGAAAGCGTGTTTTGCATGAAGTATATCGGTGATCGAGGGGAGTCTCCAGGTATAGTGGTGGCACCACGAGCAAATTTGTGCGCATAAAGAAAACTTCCCTGCATTTCATTTTCAACTCGCTACAACGATATATAATGCCCCTTTGTTCATTGACCTTGGCGGCTATCATCTAATGGTTATAGCACACACGTTAATACTACTACTTTGACAACATACGGCTTCGGGCCTAGTGAACATTCAAGGTATGAATTTGGGTAGAAGAAGCAAATTGTTCCTGAAAATTTCATTTTCGGGTTTTTAGCTTTATTAAAGACCCAATTGATTGCCCATCATTTTGCTGCATAAAGCTTCTGTCTACGCAGTTTCTTTGCTAAGATTCAAGCAAAAATGTTTGACCTACGAAACCGAAACTGAAAGCGGCAATTTTATGTCAATAATATATATAAGATTAGCCTAATCTGTACTATTTTGTTGGTTATTTACCACTCATTTCAAGTTCGAACATGTAATAATGCTAGCGCTGTCAACACATCATTTTTTGTCATAAAAGAGCCCCAGGTGGTCGAAAATTTTGGAGCCCTCTACTAAGGCGTCTCTCATATTCATATGGTGGTTTTGGGACGTTAAACCCCACATATCAAATCATTCTTGCATAAAAGTCGTGATATTTTGACCAGGTGAACGCGTAACCTAATAAATGTGTTTTTCTCGCGCAAGGACTCTTACATGAGCCTGTAAACATATCGCATTTGCTTTGTTTGACGATGTGCTCGATTTCAACAATGGCAGCAGGATCACGTCTGATACTCTTATCTTTAAGGAAATAGGGATGAAGCCTGATACCAATACTGGAAAAGCATGCGTCACAAACGATCAGCACCTTACCGTGAGACCTCGTCATGCCAATGCATTCGATTGCACTTATATCTATAAATGTTCACTGCACTGCCATATACCAGGGAGTCGGGACCCTTCTCAAGCCGCTTGAGCCGCTTTTAGTCCCGTCCCCTCCTTATTGACAATAGAAATAAAGACGAACTTCAACTTCAACTGTTGCTGCAAAATAAGCCCGAGAAAAATTAGAGTTGTCGTATACAAGAGGTACATCATCGTAACGTCCACGATGAAACTCCCTACAGCTATTGAGAGCTTTAGCTCTCCCTAGGATATTGTGGAAGCACTGCCCTTGTTTTAAATCTTTTAAATATGGATGCATTTTTTGTCCGGGCTATGTCAGGCGTCCGTCGGGATCCGTCCACCGCCCTCTACAATAGCAACAGCTGCGGGCGCGCGTGCACTTAGCAACCGGAACCCCCACAATGTCACACTTCGGCGTCGGCAGCTGTCAGCAACAGCTGCGAGGACGCGCCCTTGTCCTCGCCCCTATCAACCGGATTCCCTGCTCCCTGACTTGAACGTGACTTGCCACCGCCTAGCGTTTGTGCTGCCAGCGTTCGTGTAGCGGTGATAAGACGCTAACATCATGGCCGTCAGGGGACAGGTGCAGTGCTTCGTGCTGCTTCTCTCACCGTTGGCTCTCTCTCCTCCCTGCGACCCACTCTCCCGTCTGATGGTCTCGGGATTCCGTGCCGACCCGTTGTGCCCCCGCGACCTCTGACGACGGCGCAGCTCTGGCCGACCGGCTCACCTTCGCCAACTCCTGACGCCGTGAAGTTCTCACCATGCGTTGCCCCGTCCTCGGACTCTTTCGAGCCTGTCCCACATTTTTCCTAGCTTCTCTGTCTTCACTCGTGTGCAGCGAGTGCTCTGTGCTCAATGCCTTTCTCTTTGTACTACTCTTTTTTATCGCCTTACCTCATCCCCCACAAGGAGCTTAGCCGTATCACCTACACGGCAGACAGAAATTAGCTCCTTTTTCCTTTCGTGCAAGAACCACAAAAAACTCACTCTCAACCGTTCCCTGGCTGGGCAACTCTCAAATAGATGGCAGAAGTCGGCGAAGGTGAATGTCTGACGACAACAATACCTTCTCTCGCACACACACAAAAATAAATACATTCAGATTTCCTCTCGGTTCCTTTCGGGAGGAGGGGGCATTTTTGTCAATTTTCTCAAAACTTACATTTCTAACATTTTCCCGTACGTGAACAGTCCTAGCTCTTTTGCTAAGTAACATTTTTCATTAAAACTAGGCACACCGCATTATCAATTGATGAGGTATGCAAATACCCTCAAAGTTAATTTTCTACTCCTCAGCTAGCTTCTACACTAGCCACGAAGGGAAGCTGTTTGAGGTTTGGAATGGGTGTCACTCGATGACTCGATTGCTCGGTGGCAGCGCGAAGAAGGAGCCGTTGTCCGGTGAAAAGACGCTTTATTGCAGTACTCAGGCGTCTGCCCGGGTCCAAGCCCGAACCTCCACTCTGCATACGTCATGCTAACTCTCAATGAGTAAAATTGGGCCTCAATATTTAACATGGCTGGCTGTTACTCGTTAGTGCCTCCAGTGTTAGTACACACATTTTTTATTATTTAATTACTGTGTTCTTACTATTCATCATATATCATTTGTTTTGGTTCACTGCACAGGCTAAGTGTTCTTGCATGTGCTTGCGAAAACTGAAATATTTTTAACGAGTGAAGCTTGATTTGATTGATTTGTGGGGTTTAACGTCCCAAAACCACTTCTGATTATGAGAGACGCCGTAGTGGAGGGCTCCGGAAATTTTGACCACCTGGGGTTCTTTAACGTGCACCCAAATCTGAGTACACGGGCCTACAACATTTCCGCCTCCATCGGAAATGCAGCCGCCGCAGCCGGGAATCGAACCCACGACCTGCGGGTCAGCAGCCGAGTACCTTAGCCGCTAAACCACCGCGGCGGGGCTTGATTTAGAAATGGTCACGGAAAACATACTTTTAATAAAATTTTAAATAATAAAAACAACCATAACATAAGACTTGCTTTATAACGCTCAAATGTGCCTAAAAAGATGTAAACTAATAATTTCTATAGTGTATATTGCTTTAAAAATATTTTCCCGTCGTTTGGCCTTAATACGCAGTTATTTTCCGCGTGTTGAATGAAAATATGAGACGCCCAGTTCGGCTCGACAAGTGGCACGGTAGAATTTCGTAGAGACGCTATCAGATTAGAAGTAATATAATACAGAGCAAACAAGGGTTTTTTTCTCCACGCTTGCCATATAAATAGAACTCAACAACAACTTTCTGTGGTAGGACAGCCCAGGGCTACAAAGCTCAAGTACGCCTACGCTTTTGCATGTAGTTCACGTCCGCTAACTTTATGATACTTCGTAGCACAAAAGAAAATATAAAGCGAGAAGATATGAATATTATCTTCAAGATTGTTCGCACTGTTATTATGAAGCTTACAGCATGCAGGATTTTCGTTGCCTGCTGTTTCTAGATTCCTTGTTTTCTTCTGGCATTTTTCATTCTTCCTGACTCGATAAACAACGATTGCTTCGCTCGGTTGCAGCAAGTTCATGTCGGAGCTTGTCAGCGTCGTGAGGGCGTATTCGCTAGGCGATCTGTATTCATCAAGCAGGTAGAAAGACAGTGGTGCGTCGGGAGATATTTTGTTTACCGCACATTCAACCACCGAGAAGTTGTGTACGAATGATAACATCGGTGAAAACGCAGACTCACATCGCGATAGCTGCCTTGAAAGTGACACCGGTGACCTAGAAGTCTTCAGCAAGACCATGCAGCTGCTTGAAAGCAAAAGTGCGCTTAGAAACTGCACGTAAAAGCAATGACCTTTCTCTTAAATTGCGTTGTATACGTGATGGGTATTTCGATGACGCTGAAGATTGCGCACTGTAACATGATACCCGTCGGCGTCTACGGAAGAAGTGGTTCATTGCGCTTTGCCATATGACGGCAAGCTATGGGGTTAAAATTTCCAGTGCGAGGCTTTGCCAGCAGACGCGTTGATATATATATATATATATATATATATATATATATATATATATATATATATATATATATATATATATATATATATATAGATGCAATAGATGATCAGAGTTTCTTCCGGCTACCGTAATAAAAGTTATAAACTTCGAGAATAGTGCAGTATAGGAAACAAAACAATAAAATATTTATTTAATCCTAACAGTTTCGGCTGGTGGACCAGCCTTCTTCGGAGGATGTAAGTGAAAAAAATGAAAAAAATTTTTTTCACTTACATCCTCCGAAGAAGGCTGGTCCACCAGCCGAAACTGTTAGGATTAAATAAATATTTTATTGTTTTGTTTCCTATACTGCACTATTCTCGAAGTTTATATATATATATATATATATATATATATATATATATATATATATATATATATATATATATATATTGTTACGGGGAAGATTTATTCGCCGAGAGCTGGTCTTGCTAACGACTTAGAGAGCGCACAGTCATGCAGGCCAAGGGGAGAAGCTCGAGAGTCCAACACACAACAACCACGTTGTCGTCTTCTTCATTTGGGTGCAAATTCAACTGTGTCGGGGCGACTCTTCCATTTACTTATCAATATATATATATATATATATATATATATATATATATATATATATATATATATATATATATATATATATATATATATATATATATACGGTAAAGAAAGAGGTCGACAAACGTGCGAAAAAACACTAGTTTTACTAACGTTTCGGCAAATGGGTCCACCTGCCGAAACGTTAGTAAATCTAGTGTTTTTCGCACGTTTGTCGACCTCTTTTTCTACCGCATTTTCCACCGAATACATTGAGTATCACCCCACCATATATATATATATATATATATATATATATATATATATATATATATATATATATATATATATATATATATATATATATATATATATATATATGTGTGTGTGTGTGTGTGTGTGTGTGTGTGTGTGTGTGTGTGTGTGTGTGTTTTTGTGTGTGCGTGTGTGTTGACTGCGCAAAAATAGTGTTTTTGGCTGAGTAATGCATGTTTGCGTTTCACTCACCTGGTTTTACGAGCGTCAGACACCAGCTCATGACCAATCGCGCCCAAGATTTTTGTCACCCGTCTATGCCTCGCGTCCCCTGAAAAAAAAAATAATAATGCTAGTGTCTCCGGAAAGTCATTGCGTCTCTAAAGGAAGGAAAACAACGCGGCCGACCAAGTATGCACTGAAATTTAGGAAATGGTTTCTTGACTTCACGTTGTTTTTCCCAATCTCCCTGCTCCTGCTCGGACGTGCCTTTGTTTTCTGAAATAAATCTGAACGCTTAAATAAAGCTTTTTGTTCTTGACTTTTGAAATATTACCATTTTATTCGTTTTTGCCCGGAAAATGTACCTTAATTGATTGGCACTCGCGGGAGAACGCACATGTTGCATTCAATTGGGAAATATACACTGAAATCGCATGCAAACGGAGTATAGCAACACATGCATGCAAAAGCTCCGCTCACGTAGCTGTGGCTATGCTACCACAGCAGGTTGTCGCGGGGTATACTTTCTGTTCAGGTTTTGTCAACATATATCACCATCTAACGACGTCTGCCGCATCATGAATTGGAACCCATCACGTAATTTAAATTTATTAATATCCATCCAGATAACACCACCAGATGGATGGCTTCAAGTACATATAGGGTAGCCAGCCAGCCTGACAACTGGCTAACCTCCCTGTCCTCTACGTTTTTTCTTCTCGTTGTCTCTGTCAAGCACATGCCTAATAAATGTGGTGATATAAAAATCAAAAGTAACTAATGAAGACAGTTCCATTGATCCCAGAACGTTATTAAGAACCGGGGTTATAGTTAAGACTTCGCTGGCTCACAATATACTCGCAGTGGCTGGGCGTTATTCTTTTGTTGTATCTCACTCATTCAGTAGTCCTGAAAGGAGCTGTAGTAGTTCGAAATAAACAAATGCAAAAGTAGAAAAGAAAAAAAATATTCAAGATAGTTAACGAGGAGTGGCGTTAAATAAGGCGTAGTACCTAGCTGGTGATCTGCATTGCACAGGAATTCGAAGTGAACAAATGCTGTACAATAGAACCGCGCAGCACATGCCTTACCATAGTCGAAAATCAAGCGACCACACTTCAAAGTGCATGCTTTCGTGGCTTCATGCTCACATAATCATAGTGCCGCAGGGCAGGCACTTCAGCTTGATGTCACTTTGCGAATGCTGGAGTTCTAAAGTCGCATGGGAAAGATCGATTGAGAAGATTGCCTCACCGCTGTCACTGATTGCATCGCAATATCTTCAGTAAGTAAACACAGCAGTATCTGCTGTTACACTACAGGAGGGGTACGTATAAATATACTACGATGAAAAAAAAATAAAGACTGCTATGAGTTGTCAACAAATTCGCCCACGCGGAGTGAATTGCTACCTCCCTGGGTATACCACTACCCAGGGGAGAATTGCTACCCCCCTTGGTAGTGCCACTACCCCCTTGCTCTCAAATTCTATGCCTGAACTAGGAAGGAATCAGCACGAATTTCTTTGTAGCTTCGTAGTATAAACACGTGCATGCAAATTCTGTCTTTCATAACACTCCCCATATCTTGCGGAATTCCATAGACCGTATTGGAGAGAGAGGAATACATTAAAAATTGGTGGGTGAACTAAAGACTATACATTCAGTCCAGCGCCATACACGTGATATTAGTAAAACGGGATTAAAAGAAAGAAAACGGGTAAATGGGTCACTACGCACAATTCCCGAATCACATGCACACTTTGTCGTATCAACAGCGAGGCGATCCCTCACTTCACCAGCCTTCAAAAACTACAGAAGGACAAGTATGCATATGGTTTTACGAGTACTGAAATTTGCAACCGAGTCGAATACGAATCGAACAATGATCGCGCAGAATCAAATACGAATACGAATCGAATACCATACGAAGAGTTTTCGAATAGTAAAGCAAAGATCATCAAGAGGGGTCTAAAGAATTTCGCCAAACTTTATTAAAAACAAGTTGTCACAAACTTTAACAACTTCATGAACAAATAACAAAATATAGAATTATTTAAACTGCGGTGAACCCACACACTTCTTGACTTGTACACAGCATTCAAAGCATTTTTTAATTATATGGAGAACCAAGCAGTTACTCAACTATTTAAAGTGTTCCTCTGTCGCCAGCTTTTAAAATACCACTCAGACTCAAAGGTTAAGTCATGTTTCGGAATGACCACCATCATGAACGTGATGACATGGATGATAATTGAGGACATGATCAGTTCAAATCAGAGACAACGAAATTTAAGGCACGAATTTCTAATTCCGGTGATGAGTAAGGCTTCGACAGTTCCGTAAAAGTATCTTTTAAAGATCGTAATTAAAACGAAATACCCTTCTTTCGTCTAAGCAATTGTACATTTCAGCTCTTGCTTTCGGTGCTGATGATTCGAAGAGAGTAAAAAATATTGCCTATTTCGAATATATGCTATATCGTTCGATCACAGAGCCAGATAAAACGCTATTCAAATCTTTATTTATAGATCTTCAGTGAAATATCGATTGTTAAGTTTGCTAAAGGCACACTCGATAACCTGGTATTTCTCATCAATGTATGAACGAGTTTCCAGGAGGTTATTTACAGTCACATTTTTCGTTAGCGCAAAAGGGTGTATCAACAATTCAAGCGTCGTGGCTGCAATACTTCATTAACATTACAAGAATATGCCGCCTAAAGAGTACGACAATTATGAGAGCAGACATTTACAACAGACAAGGACAAACGGTCAACTGTCACGCCTGAATTTCACTCAGTTTAACTGAATTGAGCCCATCTCTATGGTTGGCGAATGTCGCGCTGACCCACAACCAGCACAGCATCGCAGCGAGAAGTAGGGTGATGTTTATTGGCTGCTGCACTTGTAGAAATGTCTGAGTTGTATAAGTGATAGTTAGAGATAGGTGAAGAGTTATGAGTTAGCGTGGCATGATTGTGCACTATGCGGTGAAGTTCCTCGCATATTCTTAACAAAGGTATCCCTTACAAAAATATATGGACTTATATAAAAATCTCCGTATATGGCTACATCAGGAATCGAGCATATCAGGTTTTATATGGAATCCCCATATATGGGTCTTATATAACCTGATATGCCCAAGACTTGATGTAGACATATATGGGCCTTATACAACCTTATATACCTAATCCCTTATACACCCATATATGGAGGCTGCTCTATATATATGGCCATATATGGCCATCATCTATATATGACTATTAATAGAAGCATCCATATAAGGTTAAACATGGAGTCATGAGGGCCCTTCATGACTGGCACCTCGGCCAGCGTCATCGGTGGGGGAATGACCACTGATACCACATAGGTCCCGGCCTCCACTGTAGAATTATGTCAAAAACTCCATTAGCAACCCGATGAAAAATTTCGTTCACGGGGAACCCTAACTGATAGTAGTCTTCTACGCGTAAACTTGCCCGCTTTCATGAGCTTAATGTGTGAAATATTTTAAACCATTTATTAGTGGGTTCCTGTATAATACGTACAAAAGTTCGGAAGTCGTAGATGACGTGACGTGCAAAGTCTTGACGACATTGATCAAATAAGGTGCCCGTCGAACTTTCGTAGAATGAATAATCCACGTAAATATACATTCGGTTAGCATTTAGGCTGACTGAATTCACGTGACAATCAATAGGTTCGTTATCCATTCATTTGCATAATGTTACAACAAACAATTTATAGAAAGGAAAGCGTCACCGATGACGTAAAATTCGTCTAGTCGCAGCCTTTCCGGAGTGGTCGCACCATACAGATTGAGCAAACAAAGAGGATGGCTATTGGCAGGGCGAGGTACAAGTAATCGTAGTCTCGGGGCTCATATACACTGAATGGGGTGCGTCAGTTCTGGAGGAGATAGCTGTTTAGAAGAAAATGTTTCACGATTCTGAGTACTTGGTACTCAACTACGGGAGAGCAGTAAGCCGTCCCTAAATAAGAATCAGAAACCTGTTGATTTCTGCGACACTTGTCCAGATGTGTTGCTATGAAACGATTCTATAGCTAAGAGTATTATTAAGGCTCGAGCCTCATCAAAGGCGAAGATTTGTCTGAGGCCTCATCATAGGCGAAGGTTAGCTATGGGTGTTGGCGTCCCTCTGCGTTGGTGTCAACACGAGTGGTGCAAACAATTATCTCGTGATGACGTCACCATGTGACTTCATCTTGACGTCATCACTTCACATTCTTTAGTCAAAGGTGTACCGACCATCGAAGCAGTGCAATGTCAGACGAGGCGACGAAAGCTCGCAAAAGAAAAACCTCGCTAAGTGCGGAAAGCTTTCTGAGTGGTGAGGGGGATGACTTGATTGATTGATATGGGGGTTTTACGTCCCAAAACTACCATATGATTATGAGAGACGGCATAGTGGAGGGCTCCGGAAATTTCGACCACCTGGGGTTCTTTAACGTGCACCCAAATCGGAGCACACGGGCCTACAACATTTCCACCTCCATCGGAAATGCAGCCGCCGCAGCCGGGATTCGAACCCACGACCTGCGAGTGAGCAGCCGAGTACCTTAGCCACTAGACCACCGCGGCGGGGCAAGTGAGGGGGAAAATGGGTACATAGACTGAGAAGAAGAAAAAAAGGTAGTTGACTTTCTACTTCATGCCATCTTAAGGAAATACCTGAAGGACCACGTGATTGTTTCCTCTCCAGACTTTCTTGCACATTTTCGCGTTTTAACGCCATAGCGTCAAAAAGTTCGTTTATTAAAAATTCCGGCATCAGCATAGGCGCCGATGTCAGTGTCGGCGTCGTTAGTCCTGCGGTAAAAGTCATCTTGTCTGTGACCGAAAAATTGAGAAATACGCAAACAAAATAAATCGTGCGAAATTCCCGGGCCCAAAGGGGGATCGAACCTGGGCAGTTTGCACGGCCAGCTGAAGTTTTACCATACAGTTCCTCTTTTTTATGCGTGGCATGTTTTATAATACGTATTAGAAATTTCAATCGCGTCAGCATACTGCACAAGCATTCAAAGGCTTACATACATATTTGCTTACCAAGTACAGAAAAAGAGGACAATCTCTTCAAAAATTACCGCACAGATGAGTTGGTAAGGATGAGCACCTCATAAAAATGGGTTGCCAGTCTGGTTTAAAGTCAAGATCGTTGTAATTGTCTTGCTGCGAAATACAGTCAAAGTGACTTTCATGCTTTACAAACACATGAGTCCTGTGTACAGGCTTCAAATACAACACGTAATATCGCTCTCCAAAATCAAGATTGCAGACGACAGATAAAGACACGTAGCGGGATAACCAAGGTAAGCAATAGAAGTCGTCAGGCAGGTTGGCCGAAGTTTGGCCAGTTTGTCTTTGGCCAGTTTGTCTGAGGCACTTTCACTGTTAACCCTGATTATTCCTCTAAGTAATATCGCAGTAATACTATTACGTGACACAAGCGTGCATAGCCGTCGGGCGTCAGAAGATGTGATTATCACAGTGGCTTCGTGGTTTAGGGCCTGTCAGCCGCAAAGGGCACACACTTTACTGCGTGCATTCCCTTGACAGCGTAGTGCTTGCATAGCAATAGAAATATCATTTCGCGCACATGATTTCTCGTACTTATTGTTATTATTATTTCTCGTGCTATTTATTACACAGAATGCATTCATATATGAAAGCGTCTGCCTTAATTTCGCTATCACGCTTGCCCCTTTAAGGCGAAGCTTAAGGATAGCCCACTTTTTTTACGGAGACCTAGTGTACTCTGCGTGGCGTGGTTGAAAATGGCATATCACACAAATCTGCCAGATCCAGAATCCGCGTCCATAACATAAAAAAAAAGCAAAAGTGTTCGTGCGGTGACAGCGAGGTCATCGTATTAGGCACGACAGAGGACCCCCGCAGCTCCAACAGCGAACACGTTACTGCCATGAGTCAGAAAGTAAAGTGGAAGATGCTAAGGGCCTCTCTGAATGCATCTGTCATGACTGTTTCGAAACACATCACGCAATTATTTTTTGACGTTATGATTCATCCATCGACCCATACACCTATCCATACATCGAGATAAAGCCCTAACTACAACATGTAGGTGCTTTGGAGGAGATAACATGTCAATGCTTGAGCTCAGAGTTTGACATAGCCCATCTCCAGTACATGCTGAAAGCGCGTCCTGAAGATTGGCTATGTCATGATCGGCTGCAGATTGGCTACGTCTAATAAACCTACCTGGCGGGCAAAGTTGCGCGGGCAAAGTCTAAGCAAAGAAAAAAAAGGCCCTTTTAAGAAGCAGAGCGGAATTTTAAAAAGTAAAAGAATAAGGATTGTATATATGGTTCAACGTGAACGCGGTTGGCAGTAACACTGTGGCTTCTTTGGCGTTAACAACAAAAGATGTGTCAAGAAATTAAATAGTGTTTGAGCCCCGCAGATAATGTTATCTTCCATTGCACGTCTTCAACGGGTAAATAAAGATTACCCGAACGCCGCCTTTCCAACGAGCAAACTCATAAAGCGCCCCTTATCCATTGTCACCATGAGAACGTGTGCGCGCATGCCGACGAGCTGCTCGTAAGACCGCGGGTCTCGCTCACCATTCTCTACGCAGGTGTTTCACTGGGACAAACTCTTGGCAGTACTTTCACACGGTCTGATCGCGATGTCGAATGCACGAGTAAATAGTCGGCTTTTCTTTCATGTTGCAAGCCACCGCGCAAAGACCTCACAAGACGTAGCCATGCAAGTGTCAATGTCATATAAGGTATCGCTGCACAGTGGTCCGAAGGAGAGGTGTGCCACGCACACGGATAACAGCATGGTTACAATGCTGCGCACAACGAGAAAATGTGACCCAATGTTATCGGTGCCCTCTATGAGCACACGTCCTTTCTGTTTCTGTTTCATATACTTTTTTGTTCCATATAGATCAGTTCTACAGCATGTATACGTGAACATATCTTAGCGTACCTTCTTCCAACTTCTTACTTTTCCCTTCTTATAGCTGAGAGAGGCGGGTATATAGGGGGGGGGGGGGGAGCAGAATATTGCACGGTGGACTGGGAAAACCACCGCGGTGGTGTAGTGGCTAAGGTACTCGGGTGCTGACCCGCAGGTCGTGGGATCGATTACCGGCTGCGGCGGCTGCATTTCCGATGGAGGTGGGAATGTTGTAGGCCCGTGTGCTCAGATTTGGGTGCACGTTAAAGAACCCCAGGTGGTCGAAATTTTCGAAACCCTCCACTACGGCGTCTCTCATAATCATACGGTGGTTTTGGGACGTAAAATCCCACATATCAATCAATCAATTACTTGTGTCATCTCTTCTTTTTGGTCTGTCGTGGTTCGTCAAGGCGTAATCTTAATACGTTTCAAGGCGTATGCACGATGATTAGACAAATGCATAAACTACCCGCCGTTTTTGTGATGGCAGTGCAGAGTTTCCTTTAGTAAGTAATGCAGAAAACTCTATGCCCTGTACCGCCCGGACCTGTCTCGCTCCGATCATATTTCGCATTTTAAGGTTACAGAAATGGCCACTTAGTGCAATACAGAAAGGAAGGAACGAAGCGGTGTGCTAGTTTTCAACGGCCCTGCTGTGTCAGGGCGGTCACATAACGGATTGCTCAGCGTGTGCGATAACGGAGCTTTTTTATAGCCAATTCCAATAGTGTAGTTTTTTATAGGAAATTCTATAGCCAAAGGAAGTATAAAGGGTGCATTTGTTGTAATTGTGATTTAAATGGGAATAAACTAAAGCAGGCCACAAGACGACATGCCACCGTCAGATTTTAAAGAAACAATAATTTAAGGCTTTCAATTAATCAACTATCAATCAATCAATCAATCAATTATTCAATCAATAAAAAGTGAATCTGACCCAACAACATATACCCTTATGCCCACAATCATTTGACATAAAACAAAAGTAATCTTGTAGTTTTGCGAAAACTTACATGAAGCAGTTTTATTCGGCAAATAAATATTGTCCCACATGTTTCTGCAATGACCTTTCGTTTTGATTGATGATTGATATGAGGAGTTTAACGTCCCAAAACCACCATATGATTATGATAGACACCGTAATGGAGGGCTCCGGAAATTTAGACGACCTGCATGGGGTTCTTTGACGTGTGACCTGTCGTTTTCACAAGTGCTGTTGTTCTACCCAACAAACGAACAACATATCTACGGCTGTGTTAGTTTTCTATATATCTACGGCTGTTTTAGATACCAAAATCTAAGGTATCTCTAATTATACGGCCCTACATTGTAGGAGAACAAAGATAACAACCATTACCCAATCTTACAGCCTTGTCACTTACTTTCTGCAAAGTAGTCGAAACGAATTGTGCATTATGAGTGCAACTAAATGCTTCAATAGTTTGTATTGTTACGGGATTTTTTTCTAGTTTTGAGACAAGTCACTCGGCAACTTCCTTGGCCATCAGCCATGCCTAAAAAAACCGATTTCCGTTTTCATACAATTTGCTCGCTATATTTAGTTTAATACAAAAACGCACTGTATTTCAGGTTTTTTCCGCTAGAGCTAGCAACCAAACAACGTTTTATGTAAACAATACGGAAACATCAACAGTGAAGATGTTCCAAAACACGTCAAAGTTTCGCGGCGAAAAAATAAATGACGCAGGATAATTAACCACTGGTGATCAAACGTAACAGTCTGTGTTTATGATTGTCGGCAGAATTTTGTCTTTTGCGGGTGCGAAACCGTGTTGCATCGTGGCTGGCGGAGAAGGAGGGTGCTGGTGTAGCGTGGTTAAGGGTGAGGGGGGGGGGGCTCAAGAGCCGTTTTAGACACCCCCCCCTCCTGTGGAGGCCTATGACTGTATCTGATGAGGCTACAAGCGCATCAGGAGAAGGCTGCTAGTTAGCTTGGCGCACGACGTTTACGGGGATAACGTGGTCGCAGGAACCACATGACCGGGTTAACTGGAGGGACCTAGAAGAGGATTTCACCCTTCAGTGGGTTCGGTCTGGCTGATGATAACGATGATGATGACGACGACGACGACGATGACGACGATGACGTCGATGATGATTATGATGATGATGATGATCATGATGATGAAGAACTAGCACCAGTATAGCGCAAAATCTACCTGCATGGTCATATATTGAAACACAGACAAATAATTATGTGAACTATACAAGTTACGTGTACCTCTGACCACCAACTTCATTTATGAAAATAGCTAAGTTGAATGCTTCGAACTTTCTAGGGCTTCTTTCAACGTAGCTGGCTTTATGACGCAACATTAAAGCATAAGGTATTTTTTCACCACAGTTCTTCTGGCACCCGCTCTCTGGCGTAGCACCCGCTTATGTGGTAGCTTTGGCATCACTTAAAGTCGATTCGAGGTATTAACTACTCTTATCGTAATCGTTAATCTGTGCACACGCTAGAACCGCAGCTACTGTGCCGGTGTACGCTTAAATGCAAGAAGCAAGCAAGTTAAGAATTCGCATAAGGTCATCAGTAAATTAACCACGTAGACGCTTGAAAAACATGGACGGCAAATGTCTTAGTTAAAGAGGTGGCAACACGGCAGCAAGGCAGCATATCTACGTGATTTAACTAATAAAATACTTCTATACACGGATATGCGAGGCACATTTCTCTTCATGCATTGCCTCACACCTCCGCTATCGATCGCACTGTAAGAAAGCGCGCCTGTAGTCGTGCTCCTTCACATTATGCAATGGCGCTTCGCATTCGCGAGGATGAAGGACGTGCTACGATGCTATACCCCGCTTACACTATAGGGAAACGGATGCCTTTCCAACGAATAAGTATGCGTGTTGGAAGTGTGACGCAATGAGGCACGTTACGAAGACACTTTATGCAAATTAATGTTTCGTAATCTCACGGCAAAGATTCACTATATATACCAGGACGTCCTTGCTGCAGGCCAAGTGCTGTGCTACTTCCTGCACGCAGTGGCATTGGCAGAATTTTTTTCGAGGAGGGGGGGGCACCCTTTTGAAATGGACATTTTTCGCTTGTGTTCCATGGCAAAAAAACATTTCGGGGTGGGGGGGCGGAAGCCGAGGGGGGGGGGGTGCCTGCTGTGCCATTCCCTGGCTATGTACGCCACTGTTCCTGTAGTAACGAATGGAGAAAGAATTTTTCCAACCTGCAAAAAGAGTGTTCCCCACTCGCCGTCATGGCAGAGAGTGGCGCTTACTGCCTGTTTCACACGCATTAATACCTTATAATGCGCACAAGGGGACGACCATCACCATCGGCTGATAGTTTAGAGTATCGAGCGTGTAATTCGAAGACTTGCCAGTTTGGTCCCAGCCGACGGCCAGTTGTCTTCTCGTCCCCTTTACTTTCTTTCCAATATGTACTACAATTACTACTATACACTTAAAAACGGCACAATTAACGTCCCGTATAACTTTCTCGGCTTCATTATATGCTGGTCCTAATTAAGATTCCTGAGGTAGTGCCTCCTTAAACGAAATTTCGCGGCTGTTCCCGAACCAGGCGCGCCCTGGGGGGGGGGGGGGAGAGTTTCACCTTCAAGCTGTTGAACAAGGAACTAAATCAAAATGAAAAGCATCCTTAAGAAGCCCAAATTAAGCATGTGCACACTCTTATGCTAGCTAACTGTAACTTCTGCTTTTGTTTTTTCCTTACTGAGATAGCACTGCTGGCTGAACCGTGTATCTCACGCCCCATAATCCAAAGAAGCTGCACGGATGGCACCCTATTAACATCGAAGCAAGATCGAACTGAACGAGCGATTGGGTAGCAATACCGTGTTTCTTGGGCAGTCCCCCTGAACAGAGGTCCAGGAGATAAAACCACCATTACTTTGGGGCTCCAGGGAGTCGTGAAGCTTGGCCGAAAGCACTACATCAAACGACGCACGCGCAATGTGAGGAAGTATTTTATTACGAGGCGTGCCAGGACCTAACTGGAGATCCCACTATCACGTTCTGCCTTTGTCTTGTATTTAAACTCAGCAATACTGAATGAAAACCAGTGGTACGTACAAACAAAGGTCACCGAGCGTCTGCGAGCTGTCTAATTATTTGTTAATATAATCAACTACGTTATCAGTGCAAGTTGTGCACAAGTGCACGCATTGCTTATTCAGGCATCACACAGTGTGCCAATATGTGTTAGAGGGAAAAAAATGCACAGCGCAACTGACAGCTTCATTAAGAGCCCTGACTTTGCGACTGCATCCGCTTGATCAGGTTACTGAACTGTTATTTTAACTCAGTGAAACTGGCTTAGTCTGTTAATTTTGCCACATGTTTTTCATGTGGAGTAGAGCGAAGTTGTAAACGTGCTTAGGTGGGTATACGCAGACAGAAACTAGTTCGTTTGAATTGTCTTAGCCTAACCGTGCCGTTTGAATGAGAGAGCGTTCGTGACACATTCTGACTACTTCTGGTCACCTTCGGATCACAGAGTTTCTCCAAGCAGCTGATTAACCAGGTTAATTAGTTTTTTTTACACAAGTAAGCCACGTAGTGCCTTACACGACGTTCCGTTGAAGTGCCCTCTAAGGTGCTTTAAAGGGACGCTAAAGAGAGAGAAAAACGATTTTTGTCGCTTTGCATTCTGCAACTAGCATGCATTTTATTTCTTTTACTTTGCTTTACTTTCTCAATGCACAGTATATTTTAAATGCCGAGCTAGCACTGTATGATTAGCAAATATATTACTAACCACGTATCACGTCATCATTGCTTTTTACCGCTTAGTACTTATTTCCAACTATTCCTCCTGTAAACTACACTCCTCTGTAATGCCGAAAGGCTCCGAGGGTAAACAAACAAATAAATTAAGCATTAAATAAGTTATTGCGACTATTTTGAACAAGATGTATATTCGTGCAACAATGTTTGGAATTGAAATGGCCTTGAAATATTCTTGAAAAAAAAAAAGAAGCGAAACAGATTAGGTATGCAATCTGCCGCACATTTGACCACTTTTTTTTTGTACTAATGCGGTATAAGAACTGTCGTGATGAAGCATTTAATTGAATGCTTCAATGCTAAGTAATAAAGAAGCTCTATTTAAAGCATTTTCTAAGATAAGAAGTTCAACCATTTTGGAGGTTGGCCTTTCGAATGCACCCGGAATTTCTTTTTGATGTCACCTTGGCGAAAAGTGCGTGGCCGCTTCTGCAGCTGGCACTATAGACACGGGCTGCCGAAAATTGCGATACGTACGTAAGCAGCCCGTGAAAGTTTTGCCGCATTGATGTCAGGGTGACAAGTAAGAATTCACGTTACAATGTGAGCTCGCTTGGCGGGCTCAATGGGAAGCGAAAACGACTGAGGGAAGCTGACGGAATCGTTGGCACATTATGGAACCAACTGCACTATAGTGTACGCAAGAAAAATGGCATGCAATGTGCGTTATTTTGTTCGGTACCTGTACACAAGTTCGATTAAGCATATTTTGATGATGCATGCATGATAAACTAACTCTTCTTCTGCTTTGTTTCTGTTCTGCAGGGCCCGAACGGCTCGCCAAGGACAACAGACGTCGGAAGACATCGCTACTTCCTGAAACGGTTTTCTTGTCCTATAAGCATAGAATACATGCCTTAACTATCCTGAAAAAATTCACTCTTGAAAACTCTTCCCTGCTTACAAGCGATTGCAAAGAAAAGAAGATCTTTACGAGAACGCAAACTAACAACTTTATTATCATTCGAAAGACGTTCTTAAGACGTAAAGCCCGTGACAAAAAATTAGCGTAGCTTGTTGCAGCTCTCCCGAATAAGCCACGCCTGGTGAAAAATTTTATTTCAAGCTGAAGTGCACATGCTATAGAATTCTTTCTCTAATCTAACGAAAGCATTAAAGCGTGTCCTTGCAGACCGAATGGGCACAATGGATGGCAAAGGCAAGGAGGTTAGCAGTTTCAAATAGACCATGGTATGGTAATGTGAGGAAATGAATGAACTCGAAAAAAACATTATGATTACAGGTGTTCGCTCCTGCCTGCTACCTCCTCAGAAAAGATTTTCGTTAGGAATTGGTAGCTTCGCTAGAGAGTGCTCAAACACTCGTACAATATCAATTATTAGAATGCAGAGTATTTGCTGTTAGTATTTCCTTACCAGATTAGTTAAGTACACGTACTACATTACTTAAAATAGCCAAAAGCCTTCCTGCTATTCAGGAAGTGTGGCATTGTCTCTGATCTTGGAATTTATGTTCCTCTGTGATCACAATTTGCTTTGAAAATTAACTCATGAGTGGTGCTAGTCCATGCAATCCACTGCAAAGTAATGATATGTTCTGCGATATATACTGGAGTTTGCGTAAGCTCTCCCACAACTTGTCATTGACTTCAACGCCTCATTGAATGAAATTTGGCTATATGATAGGGTAGATTTCTGTTACCGTGTTCTGGTTTATGTTTATTTCGGAAATAATATAATACAACTTTTCAAAATAGAAAAGTATGTCCAATGATCCGAGCCAAATGCGGACATTGTACGTGTACTGAGTGTGAAATTTCATTGTTACAGGCCGAATGTTCCTATTATATTTTGCACTGCTCGTGAGCTTCACAAGATCCGTTCTCAGTGCTCATATTCGTAATCTCAACACCACAAGGTAAACTCTATACACCCCATGCGTTTTTGATGATGTTGAGGAACTTTTCTCTCCGTAACTAAAAAGGTCCCAAATATGACCATTTTCTCTTCAGAGTTTTGGTTTTTTCAACTGTTATTATTTGATTAAAGTTGAGTTGTTAGTATTACAATGAAAGTAATTTTCCCCCACTATGACTTAAATTTAGAGTTAATTTGCATCTTTCAGAATGTGTAACGTAAAAACAGCGATTTCAACTCAATTCTGGAACAGTAGTTGTCTGCGCTTAGGCAGAATATCAGGGAATATAATCAACTTGGTGTCTTGGAATACATTGGAAATAGTGGCGCCTCGGTATTAAAACATAGTTTTGATATAATAGTGTTTAAAGTAAAAAAAAACCCCAGGAGCGAATATGTTTTGCCCTGGACACTATTGAACTAATTAATTTAGTTGATACGAGCTTGTTAACTATTGCGAAAGTTATTTTTTACTTTCGAGCCTGTCACCTTGCTTGTCTTGCTTTTTGTGTAGGGTGCCGTGTAGCTCTATTTACAATATAGGTTTCATCGATCTTGGTCAGCCTCCCAGAGAAAACGGATTCTGCTTTGGCCATGGCTTCAATTTTAACGATTTCAGAATTCTGGCACCTGTGATGCTGCCGTCATTAAATGAAATAACAGCATCCGGTGTCGCAACTCTTAATGCTCTGAAGCCTAAAAAATATAGCAAAGAGTGTGACGCAATCCCGATTATCTTAACACTTCCACCACGCCATTTTCACAATCAAAACTTTGTCTGACTGCATTACAAATCAAATATATAGATGTCCATCGGAGAATACCCGTTGTATTCACCTCGATGGACGCTGAAGATGTTAAGAGGTTGGATGATGAAAAAAAATCTTGCTGGTACCACGCTATAAGTACTTTTGTAAGTTACTTAGTGATAGAACGCGTCTGTCACTACTAACTGTTTTTCGTCATATTTTCCACGATTCCTGGGACGCTCCCTGCGTCCCGCCTTGTGGCGATGGCAGCGGCGACTTCTACAGGCCCACGTGGTCAAATGTCAGCGCCCTCAAGCTCTTCTGTGGCTCAAGGCTCATGGTCCATCATCAGCGACGGCTCAAGAGATGCTCCTGCTCTCGTGCACATGGACGAAGAACGAACTGCTGGCCCGTCTGGCTACAGCTCAGCATTTGTAAGCTCCGCAAGGAAACGAGGCTCTTGGAGCAGCTCCAGTGAAGACACGGACATCTACTCAGTCGACGGCGACGACTCATCAGATGGCAGCTTCGTGTCTGTGATGAGCCGCAAGGCCAAAAGGAGGCTAATCAAGACGTCATCACCAGCAAGCACGTCAACCGTGAAGGCAAGGAATGAACGCTGGCCGCATACCATTCTCTTCATGCCCGTGGATCCTTCCGCCAGCCTTCGAAAATTGAACAGGCAAGCCATTTCTAATGTTCTTGAGGGAATAGCGCAGAATGAAATCAAAGAGGTCCGGCTGAACACACGTAAGAACGTTTTAGCCGTTGACACAACACATGCAGATACGCTGCAGAAGCTTCGAATGATGACAGAGTTTGGAGATGTCAAAGTACGAGCGGTCGTACCGATGACTGGAACCTGCACTGCAGGTGTCATTTACGACATTGACTTGGCAATCCCAAACACGGATCTACCCATTCTGATAAAACCAGCGTACGAAGGAGTGGTCATTAAGCATATAAGCCGCCTAGGGAACAGCCGCTGCGTTAAGCTAGTCTTTGAGGGCGACTCAATCCCTACGCACGTCAAGGTAGGACATTTCCGGCATGTGGTACGGCATTTTGTCCCAAAGCCGCTTCAGTGCCACAAGTGCTTCAAGATCGGTCATGTCAAGGGCGTCTGTACAAACTCCACCGTATGCCCCCGGTGCGCGGAGGCGCACACGGTAGACACCTGTTGTGCAACAACTTATAGGTGCGGCAATTGTCGAGGTACGCATGAGGCCACGTCTAAGGAATGCCCAAGACTCAAGAAAGAAATGGGTATCCTGAAAGAAATGGTCAGGGATAACTCAACCCATAGAGAAGCTTCACAGAAAATCCGGCGTCGACGTCGCCACCGACGGAAGCGCTCCAGTCATGGTGATATTCATGCACCACTTCGGTCTACACCACCATCAACATCTAGTAGAAAGCCAGAGAGTACAAGAAAACCTCCACCGGCGAAGCCTCTCTCCCCTGAAGACTGGCCGGTGCTTGCGAACGCACGGCCTTCCGAGCAGCCCTCCCGCTCTCTGCTCCCAGTGAAAGCCAATGCTGCTGATGACGAGGCTCCAAACGCAGATCGTCAAATTATTCCTATGCTGCGATCCATTGTGAATGTCCTCAGAAGTGTTCTGACAAGCATCGACACGCCAACTGCTAGGAGTGGCCTACAGGTGCTGGACGCGTTGAGTCCGGTCCTTGCAAGCCTCCAGTAAAGCCATGGCCGACAATAACAAGTCGTTCCGTCAGGAGGTCAGAGAAGCGTCCATCTTTCAGTGGAACGCAAGAGGTCTGAGATCTCGCATATCTGATTTTCGCCAGTTTGTTCATCTGCACCGATTTCCCATCATGATTATATGTGAACCGAAATTATCGCACCCAATCAGATTATCCGGCTACGAGTCATTTTTCTCTTCAAGTGACATCGAAAGTAGCAAAGTTGTTGTATTTATTCGCCGGGAGCTTACTTACGTCGTCCAGCCAGTGCAACCTCACGACAGCAATCAGTATGTGTGCTTGTCTGTTAAAAAAGGAAAAGTGACATTCGCACTTCTAGGCGTGTATATATCCCCATCAGGTCATTTCGACGCCAACAAACTAGACGGCATGTTAAGGGCACATCCGGGTCCGTGGGTTATCACCGGGGATTTCAATGCACATCATCCCATCTGGGGAAGCTCAAGGCTTAATTCAACGGGACGACGTCTAGCATCATTGGTATCCAGCCATGGTCTCGTCCTTCTGAATGATGCCAGTCCTACGTTTTTACGAGGCACTACATATAGCAGCTGCCTTGATTTGTCTTTTGTTTCACGCCGATTTGCTACACGGGTAAAGTGGTTTTTGGACATTGAAACACACGGAAGCGACCACATCCCCACTTACCTGAATATCAAAGGTATTTCGAACACGTACTCCTCTACCACAACACAAAGAATAGATTGGAGTGTGTTCAAGACTCAACTTGAGGATGCTTGTGAAGAAGGCCTGTCCAATGGTCTTCAGCAAGCTATTAAGGAATCTGCACATGCGACTACGCGCACAATAATACGCTCTTCGAAGTACTCTGAATATGACCTCGAGCTGGAGCGACTTCGTGCGATACGCCGTCGTGCCGAAAGACGATACCGACGCACCAATTCCACAGACGATCTACGGACAGCCCGGCGCATCCAAAAGAAGATACAACGGCGCCTTGACAAATTAGACACCCAACGATGGAGGAAACTTTGTGCGTCGCTAGATCCTCATAAACCGCTGTCTCAGATATGGAGAATTGTGCGAGGCCTACGTTCTGTTCCAGAGCAGCGTTTTCCCTTCAAAGCCCTTGCACTTTTTCATCGCCGGCATGAAATTGAGGTAGCAGAAGATTTCTGCGCTATGACCGTGGGCCAGACAGCGTACACAAGCCTACATACAGTGAATCAAATCCCTCACTCACGGGACCCACGCATGGATCTACCGTTTACATCACAGGAGCTCGATGCGGCGCTCGTCTTATGTAATAAGTCGTCGTCAACTGGCCCGGATGACATCTCATACAAGATGCTGTTCAACCTTGGTAAACGGGCACGAGAAACACTCCTTAACATCTTCAACGATTCTTGGCAAGCTGGCGTCGTTCCGCAAGATTGGAAGATTAGCCGCTTGGTACCGATCCTTAAGCCTGGCAAATCTCCCCTGGACATTGCCTCTTACCGACCGATCGCACTCTCAAGTTGCGTAGGAAAGGTAATGGAGAGAATGATCTGGGCCAGGCTTGAATGGTACCTGGAATACTATGAGATATATCCGAACGCCATGGCTGGTTTTCGCCGTCACCGATGTTCGATCGACAATGTTATAGATCTCGTCACATATGTCCAGCAACAAAAGGCAGGTATACGACTATCTGCCGCCATGTTCCTTGACGTAAAAGGAGCATACGACAACGTTCAACATGACGCCATCCTCGAATCCATTGAGTCAGTGGGCCTAGGCGGGCAACTGTATTGTTGGACACGCAGCTATTTACAAGGGCGGACCTTGTTTGTGAACACTGCAGATGGTCCAACTTCCCAACACCCAACGCATCGTGGAGTCCCGCAAGGTGGCGTCTTGAGTCCAACCCTCTTCAACCTCGTTCTCATTGGACTTATAGAACGATTACCAAGTGTGGTCAAGTTATCCGTGTACGCTGACGACATCTGCGTCTGGACATCTGGCGTGACAAGGCCTCAGGTACGCGCAAGACTTCAGAAAGCTGTGACGTTGGTATCATTGTACCTCAAGGACCAGGGTCTGAAAATCTCGCCAGCGAAATGTGCATTGATTGCTTTTAGTCGAAAGCCAATGAGACCATACGCTATATCAATCGATGGCCAAGTCATACCGTATGTCAAGACGCACACATTTCTAGGCGTATTCATTGATAGAGACATCTGCTGGGGCCCACATGTGGCCCACTTGAAGAAGAGGCTAACAGAAATTGCTAACTTATTCAAGTATCTCGGAGGAAAAACCTGGGGGACTTCAGTACATGCAATGATGCAATTGTACAAGACGCTTTTTCTTGGCTATTTGCGCTACAGTTTGCCTGTGTTGACCAACACCTGTAGAACCAACATTCGGACTCTCGAAAGTATCCAGGCCATGGCTCTGCGAGTTTGTCTGGGGCTACCGCGATGTTCATCATCAGCTGAGACAATCGAGATCGCTAATGACTACCCGCTGAAGACGCATATCATGATGGAAGTGCTCAGAGCACACGTAAGGCATCTTACTCGTGCCCCTGCCCATCATCTAGCTTCACTGCCAGAAGCCCGACCACGTGCCTCATTCTGCCAGACAGTCTTGTCATATCGCACACACATTCCTGCGGGATATACAACTCCATCGAGGATTTCAACTCCCCCATGGAGTATGACCTGTGCACATGTTGAACTCACGGTTCCAGGCATAGGGTCAAAAGCCCGGCTCTCGTCTCCAGCGCTAAAGCAGCTTTCCCTTCTCTTGTTATATGAAAAATACAGTGACCATACTCATCTGTATACTGACGCTTCAACTAAAGTGGATGGGTCTGCAGGGTCGGTGATCTTTCCTGCAACAGCGACAACGGTGAAGTTTCGTTTATCCCACCAGACATCTTCGACAGCTGCGGAACTTGCTGCTCTACGTAGCGCAATTGAAGTCATTAAACACCAAGAAGCCAAGAAATGGAGCGTGTTCACGGACTCTAAGGCAGCACTACAGTGTTTGACATTCGCCTTACGCCGGGGACCTCATGAACAACTAGTGCTGGAAATTAGAGAGCTGCTTCACCACCTCTTCGACGAAGGACACAGAATCACGTTTCAGTGGATTCCAAGTCACTGCGGCATATTGGGCAACGAACATTCCGATGCAGCTGCCCGATCAGCACACGAAAATGGTGAAGAAAAATCTATACCATTTTCAAGGACTGATGCTGCAATGACCATCCGAAAAATCGCTAATGCAGAATTAAAATCCCTGTGGAACACCGAGTGCTTACGGCACACGCGACTGCGTAGACTGGACGCGTCTCGTCGACTCCGGCCTCCGTCTGGACTCTCCCGACTCGAGACAACGGTGCTTTGCCGACTATGGCTTGGTGTCGCCTTCACCAAAGCTTTCGCCTACCGAATCGGCATGGAAGACAGTGCTGCTTGCGGTCATTGCGGCAGCGATGAAACTATAGAGCACGTTCTCTGTCACTGCCCTCATTACAGCGTTCAAAGACGGCAACTAGCTGCTGCGTTAGCTCGCCTTGACGACAGACCTTTGTCTGAACAATCAGTGCTGGAAAGAAGACATGATTTGTGTGCTCACAGAAAATCAGTGAAGGCCCTACTGAACTTTTTGCGTGGCAGCGGCCTATTGTATAGACTGTAGCACCCCAGCTCCCCCCCCCTTTTTTTTTCGCGCGCGTCTATTTCCCTCTTCGCTTTCTTTCCAATCTTTCTTCCCCATTCCCCCTTCCCCTAGTGCAGGGTAGCAAACCGGATGCTCCATTATCTGGTTAACCTCCCTGCCTTTCCCTCATTTTATTCTCTCTCTCTCTTCGCACCATTTCTATTTAACATCTTTTATTCCCCTCACCCCTTTCCCCAGCACAGGGTCTAAGAACTGGCTAACCTCCCTGTCGTTCCGCTTAAACTTTCTTCTTCCTCCTCCTCCTTCCCCCCTATTTATTCCCGTTTACGAGAGAGCTGTAATGGTCGTCCCGAAATTTACGCTTGCTGAACACCTTCTTTTCCTTGAGCATCTCAACTACTCGACCGGCATGATGAATTTAAGGTGAATTGAAGCAAGGAACTAAATGTCTTCAAACAGAAGCGCTCCGTAGCACACATTTGAATAAAAAAGAAGCACACAATGTCTTCGGCATGCCTTATCCGAACAGTCAGGTATACGCAAGTTACTCGACGATTTCTTAGACACAGCTGACACCAGACAAGCATTTTAGTGTTCAATCAAGATGTCTTTTGTTTTTGACAAATGGACCGTAAGCGCAAAGAGCATAGCAGCGGCTTGCCTTGGGTGCGTGCTCACATCTTTATTTGCTTTCGCAAAAACTAGTTTTCATCTACAAAAAAGCCAATCTCGTAAAAAAAACGAATATGTAAAATATCTTTAATGGGTTGCACTTGCGAAATTGCAAGAAAAAAAGTGATTTTTTCTGTAAGTTTGGTTTTATCCTGAGATTTTGATCAAAATGAGCAGTGTACTTCATGCACCAAATTTGCCGAACTGATATATTACTTCAAATCCCACGCATAGACTTCAAAAGAGCCAGTAAAAAACAAAGTAAGTCGATTATATCTTTGCTCTATAGCCGATGAGAAATATACACAGAGCGTTGAAACAGATTATTCTTGCTTCGAATGCCTTAACTGGCGCGTAATTGTTGCATATGCATGATTCTCAGGAAATAAAGACCTGCTGCTTTATTTAGAATATTATCCAATACTTAACACTTCACCACAAAAAAAAAAGAAGTTGAGCAAGTCGAAGACTTGAGATAAAGATACAAACGCGCCCAAGGTTTCCTCCACATGCGCAAATATTATAGGTAATGCAGTGGAATGACATGATCTGCATTGAAAATCCCAATCTGATTATGGGCGGGGGCTAAAACGTTTAATGTAATATCATACTCTACCTCATGATCCGATAGCTAAAAATATCTAAATGGGCACAGCTTTTAGATTACAACTTCTGGGCGCAACCTGCTGCTTATATTGGCAAAAAGATTACCTTCGGGTAACAACGAAGAGGACAGCATTGTAATTTTACATACACCAGCTAATTCATGTATTACTATCGCGACGGCATTGTAATTTTATATGTATCAGTTAATTCGTCTACTATCACTCTCACGCATCCCTGTACCATTAACTGCCACGTTTAGTGACGTCTAAAACAACTGAAATTCAATTCTTCGGCCGTATAGTTGCAGAACTTTCAGCGTTAGACGACAGAGTTCTAGAACTATTGGAATGAAGTGACCTCTCGTGGTGAAAGACTGTGTGCGTAGCTGATACCATTCGTCGTGACCCCGTGAGTATCCATCACATCGTTTATCTAAGTAGAAAGACGGTATCCTAAACAAACCTGTGTCTTTGGAAGTATTGAGTGCGTTGAATGATTGCCCTGAATATTATATATACACGGGAATCAGATATTATTACCACTTAACAACCGGTTAGATGTCAGTTTAATGATATATTTGCATGTAGCATGAAATAGGTTTTAATTTTTGAGTGCGTTTTTTGTTTCTGTGTTATGTCATATATGTATACTATGTTGGGCCGCAGGCATCCTTACGCTAGTTTTGTACCATTTGGTTTGCAGTCCTGTCCTCTTTGTTGTATAATAAACATAAAACAGCATTTGTAGCATTGTATATGGCATTGACATATATGAATATATTGATATATTTATTTTTCTTTTTTGAAGATACGGCCCCTCATTTTAAAGTACGCGGATATTCAAGGTCGCAGTCTACTAAATGGAAAGTTTACAAGCAGTGTCGACCACTGAGCTCAGCAAAGTAGAAAAAAACTGCCCAGACAAGCTTCAAATATCTGTCACAGAGCCCATAGAGTTCCTAAAAGCTACGCTGGCAGGCGTTGCCGCCTCCCGAGCAGAACCACTTCGCAGTCTCGACAACATGAGCAGCTGCCTCAGTAAATCTCAACCTTATCGCTACGGTTTCGAATCTTGTACCAACGAAAAATAAAAATACAAGTCGAGACCATGGCGCCAGACTGCATCAGCTTAGTGTGTAGGAGTTACCCCCCTTGTAGACTTGGCTGTCACTTTGCTAAAAGTTCCTCGGTCACGGCTCGCTAAGACTACCTACGCGACCTGCCCCTTGATGTAACACGATACTGCGAAACGATCTCACTAGAGCCCATCGTATCTTTTCTTGTTCCACTTTTCCTTCCTTCAAAACCACAACTCCGTCTTTCACAGTATAGCTTGTCTCCAGTTGAGTCTGATCTGCGATTTCCTCTCAAGGACAGGCTTCCTTTCTGTTTCGCGGGTGCACACCGACTGCTTGCTGCATCCTCTTTGCGTAACGCCACGATCAGACGTGCCGCACTATACCATCGCACAGCGAGCGAGCCTTCAAGCCCAGTGCGCATTTTTAGCTCTCGTTCCTGTCTGTCCTGCCCCCCCTCACCATCTCTCTCTGCTCTGAGAAAGAAGCAGTGGTGCATGAATGCGAGTCACGCGGCACGTAGCGTTTATCAGACCGTGCCGCCACGAGAGCAAAGACCACACCACTCAGCGCGGCAGCCAGACAGCGAACGTCCCACTTGCCAATCACCGGGCCCTATCTCACGCGGTGGCTCTTGAGAGGACCGTCCGTCCTCCAATCGCCCTGAGTGCCCCCGTCGTGGCACCACCAAGGCCCCGCTGTGTCCACATACACACACACACTGTGCTCGGGGATCTCAATCTGCTGTCACCGTCAGAAGCCGAGGACCCCTGCAGGCGTGCGCGCTGCCATCTGGCGTTGCGCGCCTGTCGGCGATACACGTTGCCGACTAGGCGTCTGCATCTACGAGGGTGCCGAATGAGGACGCGCCTCTGGCTCCGGCCGTCTATGGTCGGTGCGGAGGATGAATTAATGCTTGCGCGTTGATGAAGAAGAAGAGGAGGACGGTGGATTGCGTCACGCGACGGGTATAGCCGGTCGGCGATCGTAAATCTTCCGAGGGACGACAGCGGTTGATAGCGGTCGTGGCCATTGTCTTTGAGCTGACTTCGCAGAGATGACCAGCAGGGATTGGTCGTGGCCCCGATGACTCAGGGTGGAGGGCAGACTCTGGGTTTCGTATGGGGAACAGTACACACGAAATAGCGCTTGTATGCGAGAATATTTTGTTTCTGGTATTACTCTATCCGCCTTGTTCATGCTCTTGTCTGAGCTACAGAAACGTGGGCCTCGATAACTCTTGCTAGGATGGCAGTTGCCCTAAGGTCATAAGCAAAAACAAAGCAAAAAAACCTGCCGCTCAGCAGTTTCAGTGATGCCTGAGCGAATCAAGGCACCATGGAGCAAGTGCGCAAGAACAACAGGCAAACTGAGACCCTCAATGCATGCCAAAAATTTGTTCAACTTGAGGCTTTTCATACAAAGACCAGGATATGATTGCCAAGTATGCGTCATAGTGACGGACTATGGATTGATTTCGACAACCTGGGGTTTTCGACGTGCGCTGAAATATAAGTACGTGGGTGTTTTCGGGTTTAGCCCAGGCGAAAATCTACCGTTGGGGCAGGAAGATTGAACACCGAGGACGCTGTTTCTGCAAATATTTGTCTTCCTTACTAATTGTGCACAGTAGTTTTATTTATTAATTTGTTTTCACTAGGAAAAAATTACGACTAAAATAATTTACATTACCTTTCGGTTTTATAGGTCTGTATTCATAAAAATTGGTTGGGCTGTATATGTATATACAATATCTCGTTACTAGAGTATAAAATTCTTCAAAATAAATCTTTTACACTGTCGCTTACCCTGTCGCATGCTTCAAAAATAATAAGAAAAGCACCTTATCAAAAAATTAACTCATGCTGATCATATTTCGCCCACATTTCTCGCAACATGTGTGCGTACTTCCTACCTCCAGATAACGTTCCTTACAGAAGCCAGTAAGTTCAAATCATCTGTGGGATTAAAAAAAACAATACCATTACATAACTGTCATGCCGTTGTATAATTGTAAGTGACGACAGACTGAGGAACCTCACATTAACTTTTGTTATTATAGTTGGGGATGATTACGTTTCATACTTTAAAATTACCGCCTCTGGAGTGAATGAAGTTGCCTTTTCATGTTCTTCCTTTTACGATCTGTGGTCTATACGGCTTCCGGTATTGAGGAATACAGCCAAGCGTTATTCCCTGTTAAGGACTCTCAGACTCTCGGGCTACGCAACTGAACTTTGCATATCTGGTTTTTTTCTCTATCGCATATCGACTGGACGAATTGCAGATGATTTCTGCGAAAGCCAACGACCCGAAGCTATCACGCGCCAACGTGAGCTCACACTGGAGGACCAGAAAGGCGAAAAAGAAATCCGCGACGGGACGTCGTAAATCAGCGCCTTCGACCACCCATGCACAGCGTTGTCAACCGGGAGGAAGTAGGAAGCCATCTTACAGGTGCAGTGATCCGCGAGATCGCTATCTGAAACATTTAATTAATTCCGAGCCGCAGGCACCGTATGCCTCATGACGGAAAAGCCAAGATTCCCGTGTAGGCCATGCTCGCTTGTCTCTGTACGTATCGCGGCGTTACGCTCACAAAAAACAAAACAAAAACAAAACAGCCTTATCGACCAATAGTAGTAAGCATACATCTTCGTTTTGCTGACGTAGAGTCCTAACCTTCGCTGACGCTGTATTCGGAGCGTCAGCAACAGCGTTAGGTCTTTTGCGATTGGTTCGCTACGTGAAGTGATAGCCTTCACTTAAATAAGTATACGCTCGCAAACTAGTAATCCTAACCGTAGACAAACCTTGTAGCGGGACAACTACGTGCTTGTACGTCGAGAGTTAAGAGATAATAACTTGATTATGACAAAGATTTTTTTTTCAGCTTCGGCCACTCATTTTTCTGTCCGTTCTGGCCATGATTTTGAATAACATATTACCCATACGTTGTCTCTATAGAGTCGAAAATGGCTGATTGGACGAGTTGGTGATCCATGATACTTGAAATACTAGTGGGTTACCAAAACCAGAGACGAGGAGACAAGAAAAAAAAAACACTTGTGCTTGGCTGCTTAAGTTCCTGTTTTTCGTTAACGCTGTCGATTTGCAGGTCTCTGTACAGAGAAAAGTGTAAACTTCGGGGCTTGTTTCCTTTGTTAGGCACAATATTAATGTGGCTAACAGACAATAATTGTGTAAACTTAAGGGCGTGTTCCCTTTGTTAGGTACACTACTAGTGAGAGCTAACAGACAATGATTCCTGGCGTTGTTGTCTGGTAGTTTTCATTATAAGTCTCTGTAGAATAATGCAGGAAATGAGTTTCTAACAAAAGTGTCCTACATGACGGTATAATCAAAGTAATCAGTTTGTTCTAGTTGTGATTTCTCACATGAGGCTTCGAATTATTGTCTCTGTTTGAGAAAGCATTACCAAGTTTCTGAGTACCAATTAGCAGTCGTGGCAAAAAGTAACGTCCAATGAAATTTCGTAGCTCTTCACTACTCCTGCGCAAACAGCGTTAATATTAACCAAGACTTCGCAGCAGTTCCCATACACAAACTAATACAAAGAAACGTTGCAGTGAAACGTTATACTAAAACGCTTTCTTTTCCAGAATGTATACATAGAGTTGAGTTGCATTATAAGCAAACTTCTACACGAAACCATTATATATTGAATTACTTTTAATTAAAAATAAATACAGCTTTGGCTGTCCCTAAGATTACATATATCATATATAAATGACCTAACAGCCATTGTTTTTTCCCTTTGCCCGTGGAACATCAATTATCACTGTGCAATCCAGTATACACGTGGTGGTAAATTATCCCAGCACTAAACCAGTCTACTTCTTCGCAAATGCTCATTAATTTACCTTAAGTGATCTCCGTACCATGATAGTACAAAAGATAAAAACAAAAAAAAACATTACCTATTCACTCCATTGTTTGAGCCATGTTGCTAACGGTAAGCTGCACAGGTTTCTGGTACACAAGTAAATTTTTTTTTATCAGTATCAGTTTATTTGTCAAAGCACTTAAAACTGCGCAGCCGCGAACGAGGTTCATAAAGAACAATGTTTCAAAGAACGTATTTTGAACAACATACGGCAGCATTCTTGTTCCCTGCTGCCCAGTGTTACATTGAAGTAAGCAATCGATTGGGCGTTTATTTCCTTTCAGCTCATCGTAGTTCGGGAAAACATTTCGACCGTATACGCTGCTGTATCCTCGTACAGAGCTCTTTATGTAACTTTACGGTGTTCTTCCATTTACACAGGACTCTGGACACTTTTTCCTCCTGAGAAGGCAGCGTGGGCCTCAAGCTCAAGACGCCTGAACAAGAACGCTCTTCTCGTCAACAGCCAACGGAGTGCTTCTGTTCTTTGCACACCGTCGAGACCGCACTTCCCTGAAGGTAAACGAGAATAAATAAAAAAAGCATTCACTAGAAAAGGCGAACGCATTTCATTGAGCTCCATGAAGCGCCCACCCGGTGGATGAGAACACGTTGCCGAATCGAACCGTCCAAATATTCAATGAACCACAACAGACAGTGAACAAACAAAACTAAAAGGAAATACACTTACCCTATTGCTTATTGTAATAATCTATTATTTAGCCTCTATTAAGGATCCACTAACCGCATAAAGAGGTCCAAAGAAATTATTCAAAGGAATGTTTCTGAACTACAGAGTGCTTGCAGTCTGAACCATGCGCACTGGTATTGTCCAGCTAAAACTTCCAAGACCATAATAAGAGTAAAAAAACACATATCTGATATCTTCTTCTAACCACCAACAGTAGTCAGGGCAATGAACACTTCCAAAGAGAAGAAAATGAAAAAGATCACAAAAGATACACAAATATATATGCATACAAAGCTAAGCCTTACACACCTATAGGTGAACATCACTGGCAAAGTCCCGTGGCATTTCCTTCTATTTCTTTTATCTACCCAGACGCTACTTTGTTAATATTACTATTTACTTCGTAATAACAAAGTATTTCGGAATAAAGAAAAGTATAGGTTGCCAGATAATGAATTCAACAGTAGTCAGAAGTGATTAATTCAGGTGAACATGTCATGCTTGCGCTAATTGTGTTCTTGGCGCTGGTAAACAAGGCAAGAACACAAAGAAATGCCGTTACATCCGACAATGTTTTGTACTTGTTTAAACCTTGCTTAGTATGTTTTACATTACATCATGTTTCCTAAAGTCTCTGACATCTTCGAAAATTCCGCAATGAGAATAACTTTTCACAACATTGAATGGGCTCTAGGAGATGTGTGTAATGAGCAATTATATATTTATCTTTCAGTGGAAACATTTCATGATTATGATCGTTTATTCAGAATATTTCGCTCACAACTGGCGAAATTGGATACAAGTGCTGGTATTAATATCACAAAAGAAGTGTTAGCATTATTCGTGCGGTGCTTCGGTGATGCGACAAACCTAACAGTTAATGAAGATGACATGAGCTGCACGTTGAGGGTGAAGAAACTGTGTTTAGAGAATCGAGGGTGGAAGAAAAATAACGGTTGACACATAATGGACCATCGTGCATCAAGCAAAATGCACACCCTAGAAGGCATTTATGCAGCGCGTGCGTACATGGGAGATATATACTTCAGTGATATAACCCATATACAACTGTAATTCTGACTTGTATGGCCATGGCCATACATGAAATGCAACGCCTGCATTAACCTAGTGGTAGCGGTAACAAAAAGCCTGAACGATCCCCTACGAAAACCCTGCACCATGCGTGTGCTGTGCATGTGCATCTCATTCCCTTTTTTCTTTTTTACTCCATTGTTACCATTTCCCAACATGTAGGGTAGCAAACTGGACGTAGTCTAATGGACCTCCCTACTTTTCTTATATTTTTTTCACTCTCTTTCTCTTCCAACTTACCTTCTTTATTGTTTCTCTAACGACTGTTTCGGAGTGGTTCAGTTTCCCAAACTTGATTGAGATTTACGAGACGGTTGTTTACGTCCCTAACGAATTAGCCTATTGAATTCACACAGCATAAAATACATGAAATTATTTCCCAGGCAGGCTTTCATCAAAGTTTTTTCACACAGAAAACGCGGAAAGGGTATGGCTGTACACCATCTTGCATTGTCATAAAAAGCGCTAGCAATTGGACTACAGCTGAACCATTCCTATTCTATTATATATAACCACAGTAGCTTTGGCTCATGACTGTAAATCGTAAACTAGTGGAAACAACCGAGGCTGCATTATTGACTGTAAAAAACTGTTGTATATCATGAATTACTTTTACGAATTCCAAATGCACCTTTTGGTGTGCGAGACTAACTTTTCTAACATGTATTTCGACCTTAATTTGCTGTACACAGTGACACCGAGAAATAGACGTTTCACAAGGTTATAACAGGCCCGCCTTTAGAAATGTCAAGCAACGAAAAGAAGACTTTTCAAGCACGAAAAAATATCAAACTTTTTTTCGACGGTATAGCATGCAGTATTCTCATTGCACTAGACAATATAAGAGTTGTAACATACAGTGGGTACTTATTTTTCATTATCAGCTACAGTTTACATGCTGGCGTTTTTTTTTTTTAAATGAAGGCAAGGAATGTATGAGCGCGGTTCTAATTTTTGTGGTCTATTGCCCCTTTACACTTAAAATAAATAAAATAAAACTAAAGTAATAAAATAAAAAGTAATAAAATAAAATTTGAAAAATATATTATAGCAGTGATTGACTTTGTATTCAATAGTTATCGTGCCAAATATTGAATGATTATGTTGTCACATTTGATTAGAAAAAATATACATCGTATCAGGCTACGAATACTTGGGCACTGCGCCAGTGTTAATAAATCTAATTTCAAAAAAAAAAAACTAGAGTTACTATTAAAGGACCTCAAGCCGTCCGTGTCAGTAATAAAAGATTTTGCATGTTGTTTAGAAAAATTCGGCAGATCCCACGTACCTGGGAATCGACGTTATGCTAAGGATGCGGAAACAAGGTGACCGTGTTGCGATTTTTTTATTGAATGACACGTCATAAAATGGCACTAAATATTTGTACAAATGTTGCACACACAGACTAATGTTCAAGAGTTGCGCATGTTTATATAACCAGCTGTTTACACTTGCGCAACGATGCCAACTGGAACATGCGTATTAGCAACACCAGGAGCTGATATGAAGCGCTGATGCTCGCGGGGACGCTGGCCCTGGACGCTGCTACATAAATCAACTTCAGTGCATGACAACTAACCACAATTGACGTTAACGTGACGTGAAAGCTGTATGAAAGGAGTACATATGTTGTGTTTACAAAATTGGCTGGGCTGCACTGCAACCACCATTGATATTTCACGAAGATTAGCGCCTATTTGAAAAGTATTTCCGAGACCTGGCGTAGCCCTGTGGTAAAACTCTTTATTGCCACGCAGGATGCTTGGGTTCGATTTCAGCTGGCACCCTCACATTTATTCTTTGCATTCATCGGGTCGACGCTACCGATGTCGGGTATTTCTTAACGCTCGCACGTTAAAACTGGCCATGTGTGTTATCGTCGTTCCAGGGTAGATACGAAGTGTCAATCACCCGTGACACATACCCGCATACCAGCGGCACATGCCCGCCCCTGGGTATGTGCCACTGTATGGCGGGACGTGTTTGACGACATAAGCGACGGGATTGGGACATCATTCATGTCTTGATCAGCGCGTCATATTCGCCAAACCATCTTACCCTCCCATGCTAATTTTGGTTCACGCCAAGGGGGTGAGCACGAGAGCACCCAAATGTAAGCTGCTAGATAGATAAATACGCTCAAAGTCACCGAAGTTCGCTAAAGGCTGTTTCACAGGCCGCGATTGCAGCAAAAAAAAAAAAATCGTTCCGTTCGCTCCAATCGCCCTGTTCGCAACCGTCGCCAATGGCGGTTTTCTTTCACATGGACCGTGAACGGTCCACGATTCTCGCTCAGTGACTGGAGCGGCGAGTTCTTGCCACCGCTCTTAGCGGCAGACAGGAATGGAATATAATAATATGTGCATTGTGGTATCATGAAGCTTCCGTGAATGGTAACGAAGGGCCCACTCGTTTGGTCTTTTAAGAACACTTTCCAGTCTACATTCGTATCAAAATGCACAGTATCGGCCATTACCAAAAGGAACACGTCACTTCTATTTCGACGGCTTGACCGGACAAGCTCGATTTCGATGGGTCTAGTAGAAAAATCGCTCCCGCCGCTGCGATCAGAGCGAAAATTTCCAGCATGTTGGAAGGTCGCCGCGGACCGCTGTGGCGGGAGCAAACTGCCCTTTTTAGGGGCGAAGCTCCTTAGGGCGTGGGCTGTGCGTCCCCTGTAGCCTGTATGTAGCCACCTCTAGTTTAGTTCTTGCAGTGTTCACTAGATGGCGGTACCGTCCCCTGTATCTAGCCACCTCTAGTTTAGTTCTTGCAGTGTTCACTAGATGGCGGTACCGTCTCCTGTATGTAGCCACCTCTCGTTTAGTTCTTGTAGTGTTTACTAGATGGTGGTACTTGTAGCTGATGATGAAAAGATGCAAGATGTTATAAACTAGAAAGCGGTACTTGTAGTTGATGAAAGACGCGAGATCTTATAAAATAGGAATGATGTCGCAAATGGCGCGTGTCATTGGTTGAAGGCAATCGTTCGATTTAGTGCGGCGACGTACGCTAGGGGGAGCGATGTAATAAAATCGAGTGGGCAAAATGTACAGAGGATTCATGGTTTACCAGGTTCACCTCCGGAGCTTCGCCCACTCATCATCATTCACTTCGTGGATATGGCGGAATTTTTTTTCGCTGCAAGCGAATTCGCAGCCTGAAAATCGCTACTTTTTGTGTCATGACAAACGGCCTTAAGAAATGCTTCGCACTTGAAAGTGGTTAACGATTTTGAGTACTTGTTGCTTTGAGGAATTCTTTAATGATTTCGCGTACCTCGTACTCTTCTATGGGAGAGCAGTGAGCTGTCCCAATGGAACATAAGGCATGTGTTTAGAAAAAGTGGTCATCAATTTCGAGTACTAAGTACTCGATAATGGGAGAGCTTAGAGCCGTCCCGCGCACAGATAACATGATTAACTGCTAAATTGCACGCAGTAAAAACGACGAGAAAACAAAATGGTCTTGAGATAGGGCCCCATATTTTACCCGGGTTTATGCCGCATGAGCCCGACAAAAATTTTCTTTCAATACGTCATGTCCGCCGATCACTGAAGCAATCACGAATTTTGGTTTGCGCAAGACCTTTAGTTTGTATAACAGAAAGATAATATATACATTTCTAAAATCATTCGATACAGCTCTAGGAAAAGGCTGTCACTAAGTGAAGACGAGATGTAAGAGCTTACTCAGTTGAACACTTTGGTTGAAAGCTGGCCTGCTGGGTAACTAAATCATCAGCTTTTTTTTTGCGAATAATTCCTGCTAATGAACGCGGGTTCTTGAAGAAAGGAAAAGGAAGCTAATTTCCCTCTGCCGCATCTGGCGACACGGCTAAGCTTCTTGTAAAGCGAAGGGGATAAAAAGAATAACAGAAAAATAAAGCAGATGGAGCACTCACCACGCAAGAGCGACAGAAAGAGGAGGTAGGAAAGATGGGGGACACGATCTAATTAGTCCGAGGACGGGGCACCATACGGAGAGCAACAGTGTGTCAGGAGATTGCGGACGGTGGTCCCATCAGTGAGGGCTGTATACGCTGGCGTCCGAGATCGCGGACGACGCAAACGTTCAGCACGGAGTCCACCAAGCTAGTTTCATGTGCGGAACTGACATGAGTTTCCTTTTACATTGGTCAAAAGAGGCAAAGAACTGTATGAAGGTGTATAGCTGTAGATGATATTAGAATCTCTTCGAATAAATCTGGAGGCATATTTCACTATTTAAACATAATCAGAAAAATCGCCACATTAATTCGCTAGGTCATTGACGTCAGGTGAAATTGCATGAGAAATATCGGGAATAACTGTAGCATTATTGGAAAACTGAACGTATTAAAAAAAAAAAAGCTGTAATATTTTTGAGTCTAATTATATGCGTCTTGAGGTGACGTAGACCGCAAAAAGAAAGATTGTCAAAACCAAACAAGTGGTGACGGTGAAAACACGTCGTTTTGACTGAGGCTTGAAGAAGTTAAGGTGAAAAGTTTTATAGCATTATCGGCAGGATAAGCACGGACGCAAGTGCAAAGACACATAAACCCTCGACTTCTTTAACGGAGCACTTTTCCGTATAAACAACTTCACAGTGCCCGCATGATGTTGCCTATGTATAAGGCAGAAAAATGCAAGTCTCCTTAAATTTCATCAATCGCTAAAACGAAAGAACATGTTCCTCGCGCCCCCATCAAGACGTGTTCGATTTCAGACTTCGGCGCACAAGACGCTATGCCATTCATCTCGATTTCAACAGCTAACTGGGGAACGAGGACTAGAATAAAAGTAAGGGCACAACGTAGGCGCTGACTCGAAACTGAATTTTATTAAGAAAGAACATGCACTTCCTAAGCGCCACCTGCCCATGTTGATTTCAATAATTATCTGTTTTTGTTGATTTTTTCATCACCTTTATACTTGCACTGTTCTTTCTTCATGAAATTCGATTGCGAGTCAGCGCCCGTGTTGTGCCCTTACTTTTAGGAGCGAAGCTCCTTAAGGCGTGGGCTGTGCGTCCCCTGTATGTAGCCACCTCTCGTTCAGTTCTTGCAGTGTTCACTAGATGGCGGTACTTGTAGCTGACGGCATTAAGTATTACGCTAGCCACCGCCCGATCTAAAGGGTACAGCCATATCCATCCGTCCATCCGTCCATCCGTCCGTCCGTCCATCCATCCATCCATCCATCCATCCATCCATCCATCCATCCATCCATCCATCCATCCATCCATCCATCCATCCATCCGTCCGTCCGTCCGTCCGTCCGTCCATCCGTCCATTCATTCATCCATCCGTCCGTCCATCCATCCTTCCATCCGTCCGTCCATCCAAAAGATGCAAGATGTTATAAACTAGACGGCGGTACGTGTAGTTGATTATGAAAGATGCGAGGTGTTATAAGGAGGAAGAAGGAGGAAGAAAGTTTAGGCGGAAAGACAGGGAGGTTAGCCAGTTCTTAGACCGGCTGGCTACCCTGTGCTGGGGAAAGGGGTGAGGGGAATGATAGATGTTAAAAAGAAATGCTGCGAAGAGAAGGAGAAATTACAAAAAAAAACTGCGACAGAGGAAAGGCAACATCAAAGAGTATAAGACACTAAAGTCTGTCTCTGAGGCCAGTTGTCCGCAAAAAGCGCAGCAAAGCTTTCAAAGCCTTCTGGGCTGAGGATGGGCTTGGCCAATGACCTAGAATCCTTTGTTCCGACAAAGGCCGATTGTCTAGTCTATCCAGAGCTGCAGTGAGTTCTTGTCTTTGCACGTTGAAATAGGTGCACTCACACAGAAGGTGCGCGATGGTTTCTTCGCAACTGCAGTAAGTGCATGTAGGAGAGCTAGCCATCCCGATGAGATAAGAGTATGCGTTCGTGAAGGCCACTCCAAGCCACAGGCGGCATAGAAGAGTCTCCTCAGCTCGAGATATCCTTGGGGGAAGACGAAGCTGCAGATCGGGATCCAAGTTATGCAGGCGCGCGTTTGTGAAGTCTGTCGAGTTCCACTGTACCAGTGTGAGGTCACGTGCAAGCGAACGAAGTCTTGTAGCTGCGTCGGTTCTTGAGAACGGGATGGCTGTGTATTGGGTACCATCGTGTGCAGATCTAGCGGCCTCATCTGCGCGGTCATTGCCATATATACCGCAATGACCTGGTATCCACTGATACACTATGCTGTGCTGTTTTTCGGTTGCTTGGTGATGAAGAAGCCTTATTTCAGCTACTAACTGTTCATTAGGTCCATGGCGAAAGGGTGATATAAGACATTGAAGAGATGCCTTCGAGTCCGAGAAAATCGACCAAATTCCCGAAGGTTCTTTCACTATAAACTCCAGAGCTGCACGAATGGCTGCAAGTTCTGCAGCTGTCGACGACGTCAAATGCGATGTCATGAATTTAATTGTGATGTTCCTCGCGGGAATAACCACCGCCTCTGCAGAGCTTACTGAAGACACCGAGCCATCCGTGTAAATGTGAAGGCGTCCGTTGTGCTTCTCTTGCAGGAAAAGTAATGTGGCCTGTTTCAGGGCTAGATGCGACGACTTTTTCTTATTTTGGATGCCAGGGATTGTAAGATGGGCTTTGAGTGGGTGTAGGCACCATAATGGTATCGGCGGCTGTGCTGCATGCGTGAAGTGCAATGGAAGCACTGCGCAATGCTGAGCTACAGTTGCGCTGAACGCTGAGTGGGGCCTGGAAGTTCGAAGTGAGGCCAGGTGATGAGATGGAAGCCGAGCGAAATGTCTTATGTGCATTCTCAAAGCGTCTACGCGGATGTATGCGTTGACTGGATAATCACGCGCAATCATGACTGTCGCTGCTGTAGACGCGCATCTCGGGAGACCAAGGCATATCCTCAGGGCTTGGGCTTGGATCGACTGGAGGACGCGCAAGTTTGTTCTTCCGATCCCGCAAAGCACGGGTAAGCTGTATCGCATATAACCGAGGAACAAAACAGTGTAGAGTTGGAGCATTGCTTGTACCGATGCACCCCACGTTTTTCCAGCAAGAAACCTCAGTACGTGGGTGATCATGGTGAGTTTAGTTTTCGTGTGGGCGACGTGAGGGCTCCAGGAGAGGTCGCGATCAACTATGACTCCAAGGAATCGGTGGGTCTTCACGTAGTTGATCGTGTGTCCGTTGATTTTAATAACATATGGGCTCATAGCCTTATGCGTGAATGCTATAAGCGAGCATTTCTCTGATGACAGCTCTAGTCCCCGTTCTTCCAGGTACTTTGTCGCTATTTTCGCCGCTCTCTGAAGTCGGGCACGCAAACGAAGGCGTGTTACGCCTGACGCCCAGATGCAGATGTCATCTGCATATATTGATAGATGGACAGATTCTGGAAGCGCATCAACCAGGCCGAGTAGCGCTAGATTGAAAAGTGTGGGGCTAAGAACGCCGCCTTGAGGCACACCTCGACGGTTGCAATGGTGCGTTGTTGTGCCATTCTCCGTCTGTACAAAGAAAGTTCTGCCTTTCAGATAGCTGTGGATCCATTGGTATACCCGACCCCCTAATCCAACATTTTTCATGGCATCCAGAATGGCTTCATGTGATACGTTATCGTATGCACCTTTCACGTCCAAGAACAACGCCGCGGATAAACGTTTCAGTCTTTTCTGATGCTGAACAGATGAGACCAGGTCTATAACGTTATCAATTGCGGACCTCCCACGCCGAAAGCCCGTCATAGCATGAGGGTATACCTCGTGGCGCTCCAGGTACCACTCTAGACGAGTCAAAATCATCCTCTCCATCACTTTCCCGAAACAGCTGGTAAGCGCGATGGGGCGATAAGAGGTCAAGTGCAGAGGAGATTTACCTGGTTTAAGCACAGGGACGAGGCGGCTGGATTTCCATGAATGAGGGATAAGTCCGCTGCTCCACGAGTCGTTGTACACGGATAGAAGGGCCCGTCGAGCTGCTTCTCCGAGGTTGCACAGAGCCATGTACGTGATCCCATCCGGACCAGGCGATGAAGATCGTTTGCATGCCGTCAAGGCCGCTTGTAGTTCCTCTAGAGAGAAGAAGGTGTCCATTCTTGAATCTCTGGAAACTGGAGCGTTTTCTAGGTGGCTCGTGGTGCACGTGGACGCTTGACCGGCAACTTTCATGCAGAAATCTTCTGCTACTTCAATTTCGGTGCGTCCTTGGTGGAGAGAAAGACACTTGAAGGGGCGATGTTGATGTGGCGATGTTCGTAGGCCACGGACAATCCTCCATGTCTGCGTCAAAGGCTTGTGTGGATCCAAAGATTCGCACAGATGTTTCCAGCGAAAGGATTGAAGTGAAATGATTCGCCGCTGAATTTTTTTCTGTAGGCGCCTTGCCTCCCTCAAGTCGTGAATGGACTTAGTGCGCCTATACCTTCTTTCTGCGCGACGACGGATCGCTCTGAGCCGTTCCGATTCCGCTTGATATTGACAATAATCTGAAGTACGTTGAATATGATAGGTCGCTTCTTGAGTAGCACCTCTAATCATATCCTCGAGGGTGTCAAGAGGAGGCGTTTTATTTTCTTGACACCTTTTTTCCGTCAGTGACCTGAACTTTGTCCAGTCGATGCGAGTCGAAGTGTCGTAGTTAGGCGATTTTTCCAGGCCCTTGATCTTCAAATAAGTTGGTATGTGGTCGCTTCCGTGAGTTTCATAGTCTGTGAACCACTTGACCTTTCCATTTAGGCTTCGTGACACAAATGTCAAGTCAAGGCAGCTGCTGTATGTCGTTCCCCGTAGAAACGTTGGGCTTCCGTCGTTTACACAAAGCAGCTGCTGCTCCAGAGCAAAGGAGAATACTTGCCTTCCGCGACTGTCTGTCTTCTGACTTCCCCATAGTGGGTGGTGAGCGTTGAAATCTCCGGTGATGATCCATGGTCCAGGTGTGGCTGTTAACAGTGCACGTAGTCTTTCAGGTTCAAAACGGTTCGAAGGTGATATATATGCGCCTACGAGCGTGAAATTGAGGTCTCTACGTTTAACTGTCAAGCAGACATACTGGTTGTCATCGTGAGGTGCTACACGGTGCTCGATATAGGTAAGGTCGCATCTGATATATACAATGACTTTACTCTGTTCGTTGCAGGTAGCGGACTTGAAGGCTTCGTACCTGGATAGTCGTATTGCATTGTGTAGCCTTGGCTCACAGATAACAATAATTGGAAACTGGTTTTTGAACACAAATTGTCGTATATCAGAAATGCGGGGCTTGAGGCCTCGGGCATTCCACTGAAATATCGAAGCTCCTTTGACCTCTTTACGAAAGGCTTGCAGAGGCGGAGCCATGGTGCCCTTCCAGACTTGATAGCACCGGCCTCAGCGCATCCACTAACTGAAGTGCACTCTTTGCAGCCGGACTGTCAATGCTAGTGAGGAGCATACGAATGGTATTCATAAGGGCCTTTACCATGGCTACGATTTCTTTGTCGCGACTATCACCGCATTCTCGTTCCGAAGTGATTGTAGACGAGCGATGTGGTGGCTCAGACGGTGCGTCTATCGTTGGCAGCACTGGCCATGCTTCAGGCGAGCCGGTGATGCTCTTGTCTTGCTTGGAGGATTTGTTGTCGGTGTGTCTGGACGCTTGAGGTGGTATGCCAGTGGTCGTTTGGTGAGGTTCAATCCTTGCTTCAGCACTGGGTCTCCTCAGGGGCCTCCGGCGACGAGACCGCCGGCGTCGTACTTGGGCAGTGGCCTCCCTGTGAGTTGATCCATCCCGGACCATTTACCTCAACACTTGCATTTCCTTTTTAATGATTGGGCAGTCTTTCGACGATGCTTCGTGAGGGCCATGACAGTTTCGACATTTTCGAAGTTCTGCCTGGCAAGCGTCTGCGCTATGTGATTCTGAGCATAGCGAGCACACAGCCAGGTTTGTACAAACAGCACTGACATGTCCCAATCTATAACATTTCCGGCATTGAAGGGGCTTCGGTACGAAGGGTCGCACTGTGTGTCGAAAATGTCCGACCTTGACTTGCGATGGAAGGCTGTCACCCTTGAACACGAGCTTCACGCAGCGTGATTTGCCAAGGCGACGAGCTTGCAGTATAGTAGGTTCTGCAGACACCGGTTTGATGAGAGCAGCAAAGTCACTGTCGCTGATGGAAATCTCGACGTCGTAAATGACGCCTGCCGTAGAGTCGCGGCCATCAGGTATATATGAGCGAACATTGATGTTATCCAACATCTTGACGTTGCTCAGCACTTCCAATGTGCTTCGTTGAGTGACGTCTACGGCGAGGATATTCTTGCGGCCATTGATCCGCACGTCCGCGATCTCTCCCTGGGCGAGTTCCTCAAGAAACCTAGACGTGACTTGACGATTGAGCCGGTTGAGACTATGAGCCGCATCGACCGGCACAAACAGAATTGTGTATATCGTGGGCTCTCGCGTAGTCGTCACATTCTTACTTGTTGTTGGAGACGGCATCACTAGTCTTCTTTTTCGCTGCCGCCTTGTCACAGGCACGAAGTCGCCTTCGTCGGAGCTCTCGTCGCTGGCCGTAGAGTAAATCAGCGTGTCTTCGCTGTCGGCATCACTCGGGTGGCCCGTACGCTTTCTCGTGGTAGCTGCGGACGACGTCGATGGTTGCGGTGGAAGCCCAGGCGAATCCACGTCCATCGCCGCAGTCACTGGAACGGTGTCTTCCACAGAGTCGCAGAAAAACTTTGAAAAATTACAGACAGTGACAGCAGTGTTCTACGCCAGAATCACTTCGTCGTCTCCAGGTGTTATAAAATAGGAATGATGCCACATATGGCGCGTGTCATCGTTCGATATAGTGCGGCGACGTACGCTAGGGGGAGCGTTGCAATAAAATCGAGTGGGCAAAATGTACGGAGGATTCATGTTTTACCAGGTTTACCTCCGGAGCTTCACCCACTCATCATCATTCACTTCGTGGATGTGGCGGCACTTTTTTCTTCTAGTCCTCGTTCCCCAATGCGCTGTTAAAATCGAGATGAATACGTACTGACTCGCTAAAGTTGCTATTCTCACGTTGTGCTCTTTATCTTGATAGATTACCTATTCGTAGAATGAATATAATGAAAAAATAACAGATAAAGGAAAGGATATGAGATGTTATTAAATGTGAAGAAACTTTCCAACGGTTAAATGCACTCAGTGGTATACAGCATGCAAGCTCAGTGGTAGAACATCGTAGCTCACTAAGCAATGTAGCTCAGTGGTAGAGCATCATACGCGTTATTCAAAGGTCGCAGGTTCAGTCCCTGCTGGGCAGCAAGTTATCTCCTCGTTCACTTTTCTTTTTCCACATTTACCGCACAATGACATCCAACAACAGCCCTTATACTTCCCTTGGTGTCATTGTGTGTTTCTTCTGTTTCATAATCAGTCCAACAAGGAAAAACGAGTCCTCAACTTTGCAGTTCTTTCCTTTATTTGTATAAGCAATATGATGCACGAAGGTAGGTTGCACGTTTGATTACGTGCGGTTTGTCAGCAATCACGACGTCTGTTCTCAAGGAGGGAGGTCGTACCAGATCATTAGGCGGTGCATGTGTCCGCAGCCATTGTTTTATCAAATCGCTTTATGAAATTGCTCGAGATGACTGACTCCGCGATAAACATATGTTTGGTTATCCGGCACTTGTGAAAACATGGATCGCTCAAACCGTATTTTGGGCTTCCATCTTTTCGCGACAGTGTCTATGGCACCCTGACATAAAAATATTCCATTGCCACCACTATCAGAGCCCGTCATAGAAGACATCTAAAGAGATTCCACTTTCATTTGCGCTCAATAATTCTGCGATCCACAGGAAATAAACTACATTCAATAAAACGCTCTTCCTGTTTTTGTTAAAGGAGAAACATTTTCTAGCGAACTTTGGCGACTTTGAGCGTATCTATCTATCTATCTATCTATCTATCTATCTATCTATCTATCTATCTATCTATCTATCTATCTATCTATCTATCTATCTATCTATCTATCTATCTATCTATCTATCTATCTATCTATCTATCTATCTATCTATCTATCTATCTATCTATCTATCTATCTATCTAGCCGCCTGCGACTTTTAGCTCTCCTGGCCGTTTCAATAATGGCATCGATACCAAACTTGGTATGGCATACCTTGACAGTATGAAGAACGTATTTGATTAGTCAAAACATGAAAATCATGACATGTATGTATTGAACGTCATGATTTACACTTCATGGTCCTGCAACTCTTGCGGTGGTTTCGTTCACATGGCATGTTGCAAAACTGGTAAGGTATGGCATGATTTCATGGCGAAAACAAACTACAGATCTTAACATGAAAGTCACGACGTGCGTGTCATGTAACAACATGACTACATGCCACACTCATGATGCGCTCGTGGCTGTTTCGCTAACGTCACACATACCAAATCTGGTATTACGGTACGTAAATTTATGACGAAGGTATGTGAGTGGTGCAAACATGATCATCATGAGATGCGTGTCACGTAACAACATGACTACATGCCACACTGATGATGCACTCGCGACCGTTTCGCTAGCCTCACATATGCCAAATTCGGTATTACGTGACGCCAGTGGATTACGAAGGCATATGTGACTGGTGCAGAAATGATAATCATAAAATGCGTGTCATGTGAGAACATGGCTACATGCCACAGTTAAGGCGCCAATGCATTTTGACGTGACTCGGTGCGCGTGCCAGCCGGCGTTCATTTCGTCGCGTCACGACGGCGTTGCCACACCAGAGGCATCTGTCCTCGGCTTATACTCGCAGGCGCGCGCAGCGTTGCGTTGCTTTGACGCATGCGCGTGTCAGTGCGTCCGGCGTCCTTCCTTCACGAGGGACGCCGGACGCACTGACAGAGGGAGACGCATGCAGTGTTGTCTGGGTAACGCATTGTTGTGAAATGCAGCCTGTCACATATCGCGCCGGTTGCCATCGGGCCGCGCCGATGGACGCCGCTGGTGCCGGTCGCGCGTGGTGTCAGACTATAAAGCGCTCGCGTTTTCCTACCGTAGCGTCGCTGTGTCCAGTGTGCGCGCGCGTCAATACTACACGGAGTATATTGAGGCCTTTATAATGCACTCGTGGCCATTTCGCTAGCTCCACATATACTAAATTAGGTGTTACGTGACGTCAATGGATGACGAAATTTATGACTGGTGCAAACATTGTATTGCTGACACGCGTCTCATAGAAATGTAAGCGCATGACAACATTCCACGCTCATAGCGTGCTCGTGGCCGTTTCGCTAGCTCCACATATACTAAGTTTGTTATCACGTCACGTGAGTAGGTGACGAAGGTAAACGACACATGCAAACATAATAATCACCACACGGAAGTCATGTACGGCATCATTTACCTTCACCTCATAACGTTGTGCTGATTTTGAAGTGACATAACATTTCTTATTTGTGTTTTGCATATCATCGATTCCCACTGTACGTGGCATCTACCAATTTTTTTTTGGTGGGGGAGGGGGTTCAAACTGCGAATAAATATGAACTTTAGTTTTTGGTCATGCGCATCTATAATGCATAAATAAATTAGCCTAGCATTTAGGGCATATATAGGAGAAAGTCAGCATTGTGCTATAAATAGAGAAGCCGTTCAAATTTCACATACGTAGACGCTTAGAAAGGCTTAATTAGTAGATGTAGAAGCGTGCCGGGAGGTGCATTAGTCCTGCTGTATATATATATATATATATATATATATATATATATATATATACACAATTACAAGTCTTTCAAATGTACAACTGGTAATAAGGAAATTCAACTTTCAAGAACTACTGTTGTTTTCTTTGATCTTACAACTTTAATGTATGGCTTTAAAACCTACCAAAACGATGATGCACTAAATATTTAGCAAGCTGTCGGGCTTGCTCAAGGACCCTTGGGCACTTTCACGTGACTCAGAAGTCTAAACGAAAACACCCAATTTGGCAACACCGCATATAGATACAGGGCATGTCGTTTTAAATCACAGCTGAAATATTCGTCTTGCCCTGATACTTTTCCACACCTTCTGAGAAATGCATAATTACAATCTCCCTATCGCAATTATGCCAGTGTTCATCAAGCGTATTTCGTTCATCGGGGTCGCCGCTTGCATTACGTAATCGTGACACCCCGCAAGCACTCAATTCAAAGCAGCATTTCTAAGCAGCCTGCGGTATTCGTTTAAGTTCGTGACTTAACACCTTTAGCGAATCACTTTGTCTCTTTGACATACGCAAGACTTTTCCCGCTGGGAAAGCCTCCAGCAAAACTGCTGAGTTGGAGTCGCTTTGTAAGTAGGGAGATCTTGGTGTTTTGTAATATTGGTAAGACCCGCTTGAATTTCAATGCACCTGTGCTGAAAAACAGAAGTTGCTTATAATAATAGTATGACTTTAATGGCCGTCATTCCTCGAAGTATATGCGTATCTATTTTCAGGTGCGTGGAATTCTCTAATCATGTCTTTTCCAAGTTTTTAATTACGCCTGTTGGTGTGCGTTGGCTATACCAACTTAATTTCCCAACAAATGTGGCGCGTCCTCATATGCCCTACTGTACGCATGTACAAGGTAGAATGACGACTTGCAAGCGTGTGCCAAATCTTTGATATTTTACACTAATAGCAGCATAATGTTCTGTTGAACTAAACGTACACTGCTGTAGCACAAAAAAAAAGATTCTGCGCTAATGCGTAAAGAACATTGAAAACTGACACCAGTCTCACATTTCTGCCCACTACGAGTAGTCAAATAACGCTTGCCTAAAAAATGAGGCCATAGGTTGCGGGATCGAATCTCGGCTGCCACGGCTGCATTTTCAATGGAGGTGAAAATGCTGTAGGCCGGTGTGCCCGGATTTGGGTGAACGTTAAAGAATCCCAGGTGGTCGAGATTTCCGGAGCTATTTACTACGGCGTCTCTCATATTCATATGGTAGTTTTGGGACGTTAAACCCCAAATATGAATCAAAATATGAGACCAGAGTTCAGCTATTTGTTGGGCCTGTCGACAGAAGCGAGCGACGCTCAATACACGTCGAAATTTGAACCTCCGATTGGTGTACTTAAGTCATTTGCGCATGTATCGCCATGCATGTTATATACATGCACACACACGTTACAAGGAAAGCACTGATGTTCGTGTGCATTGGATGGAGTGAAACAGTAAACACAGAGCTCATACAATTAGACATGGCCACTTCTTTGAGAGTGGGCTGTTTCGACGACAACATTCACGTAACATGTAATACTGTCTAGGCACGCCTTCAACCGAGTGGCAATAATCCGATATCAAAGAAATGAATAGCGACAGAGAAATCGTAGGGTGCCCGCGTCACCATTGCGTTGCAAAGTGGAATGTCCTTTGTCGGTTCGTCATGCTTGCGCTTCAAAAAGGTTCCCTGGAGATCACGTAAGACCGGCATCGTTCTCCTCGTGAGTTCTGGTATAATGAGCTTTCGAGATTCATAAGTTTTGAAATCAGAGAGCACCACAAGTTATATACGAAAATTTACGTTTCATATTGTGCTCATAGATTGTTAGACATTTGTATACCGCCATTCCATATGCAAAATAGCCGGCGCACATAGGAGTATGCAAGGCAATGTGAAAAGGAAAAATAAAAGCATGACGCATGTGAAAGTTTCGTATAGAACTGTACATACCGCGATAGCTTCGTAAAGAAAAACAAGCGCAGGCAAGACGCATCTCCTGGACATAGTTCAAGAGCTAATTAGAACACATATTTATACAATTGAGAAAGTTCACTATTATTTGTGTTTTCTAGGCCGAAACGATGTTTATGAGAGATAGTGTATACTCTTATGTATGTGAAACACTTTCACCGAATATATTCGGTGTTATATTTGAGAAGCGCAAATAGCTGCGTTAGTTGGTTCATGGCTAGATGCGAGAAAATTAGCGAAAACTCGAAACGAGGACGGTGGAGGTGGCACTTCTATTAACACACCGTATGTGGCTCTTAAGTGTGAGTTTCGCTTTGTTTTTTAAAATGCGAAGCATTTCGTAGTAAACTTCGGCGACATTGAGCGTATCTATCTATCTATCTATCTATCTATCTATCTATCTATCTATCTATCTATCTATCTATCTATCTATCTATCTATCTATCTATCTATCTATCTATCTATCTATCTATCTATCTATCTATCTATCTATCTATCTATCTATCTATCTATCTATCTATCTATCTATCTATCTATCTATCTATCTATCTTCTATCTATCTATCTATCTATCTATCTATCTATCTATCTACCTACCCACCTACCTACCTACCTACCAACCTACCTACCTACCTACCTACCTACCTACCTACCTACCTACCTACCTACCTACCTACCTACCTACCTACCTACCTACCTACCTAACTACGACTTTTAGCTCTCCTGGCCGTTTCGTTTACGGTATCGATACCAAACTTGGTATGACATAACATGCCCGTCTGAAGAACATATTTCACTAGTCACAACATGAAAATCATCACATGTATGTCGAGAATGTCATGATTTACATTTCATGGTCCTGCAGCCCTTGCGGTGGTTTTGTTCACATGGTATGTTGCAAAACTGGTATGGTATGACATGATTGCGTGGCGAAGACAAGCGAAAGACCCTAATAAGAAAATCATGACATGCGCGTGATACAACATGACTACATGCCACGCTCATAATGCACTCGCAGCCATTTCGCTAGCGTCACATATACCAAATTTGGTACTACGAGAATGAAGGACGAAGGTATGTGACTGGTGCAAACATAATAATAATGAGATGCGTGTCATGTGATGACATGACTACATGCCATAGTCAAGGCGCCAATACATTTCGACGTGACGCGGTGCGCGTGCTCGCCGGCGTTCATTTCGTAGCGTCACGCCGGCGTTGCCACGCCAGGCGCCGGTCCTGCCATATACTCGCTGGCGCGTGCCGCGATGCGTTTCTTTGACGCATGCGCATTTTAGCGCGTCCGACGTTCCTCCGTTCCCGAAAAGAAGGAGACGCAGTGTTGTCCCGGTAACGCATCAGCGCGAAATGCAGCATGTCACATTTCGCGCCGGTTGTCGTCGGGCCGCGCCGACGGACGCCGATCGCGCCTGGCGTCAGACTAGAGAGTACGCGCGTTTTGCTAACGTATAGCCTTGCTGTACCCAGCGTGCGCACGCGTCAACTCTACATTAGAGTATATTGCGCCCTTCATGATGCACTCGCGGCCATTTTCCTAGCTGCACATATACCGAATTTGGTATTACGGGACGTCAATGAATGACGAACTATATGACCGGTGCAAAAATGATAATCGTGGCACGCGTGTCATGTAAGAACATGACAGCATACCACGGTAATAGCGTGCTCGTGGCCATTTCGCTAGCTCCACATTTACTAAATTTGGTATCATGTGATGTAAATAAATGACGAAGGTAGACGACACATTCGAACATGATAATCATGATACGGAAGTCATTTACGGCATCGTTTACAATCACCTCGTAACTTTGTGCTGATTTTAAAGTGACATATCAACCTTTCCTATTCGTGCTTCGCATATCATCGATTCCCACTGTATATGTGGGGTCTGCCAATTTTAATTAAATTCGCTCTTGAAACACATATTTTGTGGTGACAAGTCTTGAAGTCACTGCTGCATGTACGACGCTTGTTCAGTGTCACTAGGCAAACAAAGAGAGAACCTTAAATATATGAGACAGCAGCAGTGCCTAAATATTCACAGGGAGTGCGGCGCGCTCTTGTAAAACCAACAGGAAAGAAATTCGTAGTTACACTGAAATCGCTCTTCATGTGAATAAGTCAGAAACCCCGCGCACGCGAGTGTTCCCACGCCTAAATACGTAGCACTATATAATTCCGATAATATTATATGGTGCATGACCTAAATCAGATGCATCATATAAGAACCTTATAGGGTCGTTGCCACGTATGTTGCCACTAACGCTAATTGTTCCTTGCCCACGTTGCCATTGGTTCATTAAGGCTGTTATTCTAAAACTTACCTTACCTTTATCTCATGCTTTCTTTATCACTAGGTACCGTTAACATGCTTTATGCTTTATATCCAAATAAGAAGCAACATGCTTTATATCCAAATAAGAAGCCGGTATCCATATACTAATCAGAGGCCCACGGGACGGCCCAGTGCTCTGCGATAGTAATCGATAGTAATCTGCGATAGAACGATAGAAATCGTTCGCCATTGTTTTCTACACACTTTTGCCTTGCTTACTGCTCTCCTGGCGCCACACTGATAAGCTTACTGCGTTTGAAACTCGAACACTGCGTAAACGCAGTGACATAAAAAAGAGAAATTAGAGATAGGTAACACTATTCTGGTTTATGAACACGATAAACTTCATATGCCGGCACTTTTTTTTAATTAGCATCATCATCTTACCTGCATGTCTAGCACGGTAAATTGTGGTAGGCCTAGGCACACGGTGACGCTCAAAACTCATTCAGTACAATCAAAATTAACGACTCACCAACACGGCTTGTGGACGGGCGAGTTTTTCTGACCGAGATGCGGACGAAACTCCCAGGTACATGCACACGACACGCGTGAACTCGGAGGCTAGCGAGAAATAAGCAGCAGCAAGGCGTCGGGCGTACACTTGGTCCGCACGTAGGCGAGAGCTTTTTGTGAATCTTTCTGGTCCAGCGTAGAGTACAGCAAACGTCCCCGGTGCTGCGCGCACACATCATTACAACCTGACTCTGGAGTCAGCGCCCGGCCGACACATTGCCGTGGAGCGAGCATAAAAGAGCGGCAAAGCCATGCTTTCTGCGGGCCGCTTCGTTCGTCGTCGCGCTCAGGCAGACAGCCTGAGCGCGTCGTTCGGCCACACAAAAAATAAAATAAAATAAAAGAGCCGCAAGAGATGCGAGTCGGGATTGGCAGAACACACGCTTTACGAGCCGGTTAATTGCTCGACCCGACGACTTTCGTTGCGGAGGGACATTTTGGCAGAGCTTTTGTCGCCGTTGCCGACCAACCAACCAGTAAGCAAGCAGGCAAGTCAAAGCCATCGGAGCATCAAGGCGAGAACGCGAGAATACTCATTGTTAAATGAAATAAAGTAAGATAAAGAAGGTGTCTTCGTCTTTGACGCTTGGACGCCGCGTATAGGGCGGCGCTTCTTTAATTGCCGCGCACCGAAACGGTCTCTGTTTATGACGAGTCTTTCCTTCACTATAGTGCCAGTCTTTATTTTTATCTATTCATTCTCCCGTTATTTAACAGTTTCTCTTTCTTTCACAAGCGGAACGCTTACTTCAGAGTGCTTTCAGAAAAAAGAGCTGAGACAACCTGACCTCGTGACATTATGGCCCTCTTAAAACATCCTCTCCTGGAATCAACGAAAAGCTGACGTATGGGAGGCTTTAGCGGGAAACTTGCTTTCCTGACTCTAGCATATCGCATTCAGGAAAAGCAGCATCTTCTCATTCCACTTTTTTTTTCGCTATGTATATTCTTTTCTATTCGCAGTAATGAACTATGTGACTGACGTCGAAGCTATGCGTCACTTCCGGTAGAAGAGTACCCCATCTTATAGCAAGCAGTGCTTGCACAAGTCTCGCGTGTAGAACATACAGTCAAGTTCGAAATGACGAGGAATCTCAGGACGTGGTTACTACGTGTGCAAGCGAATGTGCGGCGTAGGTGGATTCCCCATTGACCAGGTGATGGCCATATCTTATCTCTCAATTTTTATTCATGAAGGCTATGAACGTGTGATTCGCATAGGTGTATTAGAGGTTCTGTATGACTGCAGGTCTGCACTAAGTTCCCCGTAGGATTATGGCGTTATCATCAGTTGAAATGATGATTAGAATTATTAGGATTAGGACGTTGTAGGCAGGCGGTGCATCTAGCCGCCGGCTACCTACATGCGCTCTAATTATGGCATGGTAACTCTTCTAAAGACTTTTTGAATGCCAAGAGATACAGTTTTTGACTTCTGTGATAAGGTAGTACGCAAATAATTTTGAACAACATTTTGCTTCCATGGACCACGAGATACTTTTGATTACAGTTAAACTGCTTGAGTTTATTTTCACACAGAAGCATATATTAGGATGCAATCAATCTACGGACCCCACAGATCGAATTCCCCGACAACTCTATGATATTTCTTCATTAATCAATCATTTCAATTACTCTTTAGCGCAACCGTCTCAAAGGGTTATCAAGACACCTCTCCCCCAAGCACTCCCTGCATATTTTACGCACTTTTATACATTTGCTGCATGGTAGCTACAATTACACAATCTAATTTGCGTTCCTCAATCTGCCATCTTTGATTCGCAATCGCCAAGTATTCTGATTAAAGGGGGCCTTTAACGCATACCGTTTCAGCGATTATCTGTCACGTGATCAATTTGCGCAAGAAAAAATAGCCGAGGTTGGAAAATGTCACGTCGGGAATAGGCCTTGCATATAATTCATATGGTTGTCATTCAAATCATTCCAATGTTCTATACTAGAAACTAAGTGAAAAACAATTCAGTAGACATTTTCCTGAATTTCTCTGCCTAAACGAGTGCGCACCATCCATTGTAACCGTCTGTGTCTTGATACACAACGCAAGCATAAACCATCAACAGCTATCAACTTGCCCAACATGTTCCCTATTTCGCACTAAGATGTTGAGACCCTGTGGTAATGCGAGATATGAAAGTGAGGAGAAGCTTTTCACCTATAGCTTCGAATGTACTTATAATTCTTCATTTACTCGTATAGGATTAGGCGCTAGTCTCTTAGTGTTCTGTTGCAGAATGTAAATATATATACCACCTGCATGGTCCGCACGATCGGGCTCAATAGTATCATTATGATTCTTTATTGAAGAATAACGGGCAATGCTTCTTTTGTTCCGATGTTTGTCATTTCTTGCATTTGGGGAATTCTTCTTCGCGTTTTTATTTTTCACAGCGCGAACAGAAAATATGCTTGAGCAAACATGCTTTTTTCGTACTCTCACCACAACAACAGCATACAAGACGATATGAATGATAACATTGAAAAATATAAAAAAGGAAGAGCCTGTGCAGAAGAGCTAGTCCTGTGCTTTGACACGGAACGCCGGGATATGTTTAGTGCAGGCAGCTATAGAGTGTGCGCATATTCGAGTTTCGAATTGAAGTAGAGCAATGTCCAATCGAATAATTCCACTCGACATTCGAATAGCTAATATTTATTTATTTATTTATTTATTTATTTATTTATTTATCTATTTATTTTCTTATTTATTTATTTATTTATTTATTTATTTATTTATTTAACAATACTGCCAATCTTATCAAAGATTATGGCAGGGAAGGTACGTGAAAACGAATATTTGTTTACACAGATTCATATTGATAGAAAACACAAAAAAGGCGGTATTACAAAATGACATGCAAATCATAGGTTATACAGTGCCGTTAAAGAACACTCAGTCAAACAATTTTAGTAATAGCAAAACAAAATCATGAACTAGGTTATCGTTGAAAATGACCGCGAAAAGCTAATTCATGCATTTGCAATATGGGGTGGGGAAAACAAGTAGGCATTTTTATTGAACAACTTATTCAAATAATTTTATGAACAATAAACTAATCGAAAAACATGTCACTTGAAAATAACAATCATAAAAAACAAAACTTCTGTATTAGCAATATGAAACTGACTCGTTTATTTTGTATATTGATGATGTGATGTTAGTGCGATTTGAGAGGCAAGCAATTCACTTTCAATCGCAGCTGTAAACAAGTTTATGGATGATTCAGTGCTTAAGGTGGGTTTCAGTGGGTTTCAGCGAGTTCCAATCTTTAATAGTTAGAGGAAAAAATTACTATTTAAAGCAATTAGTGTTAAAAGAGTATTCTGCAAGAGCATGGGAATGATTATGATGGGTTGGTCTACCGTGAAAAAAAGATAGATACCTTGTGGTATCTATTTTTATTATGTCGTGGAGTAATTGAAACATTAGCTTTAGTCTTGTTAGTTTTGTTCAGTTTTGTACTGCTAAAATGCCAGCGTTATTGAGTAGGTGCGCCGGTGAGTCCGTCAGTCTATACTTGCTAAAATAAACATTATTGTTTTTCTTTGAACTGCTTCTATTTCATTAATTTGTTGGTGGGTGTAAGGGAACCAGACAGGGCTGGCATAATTTAATACAGATCTGACGAGGGTAGTATAAGCTATTAGTTTTGTATTTGGTGGTGCGAGTTTAAGACGTCTTTTCAATAAAAATAGTCTTCTTATGACTGTGCTAGTAATATCAATGTGGGTAGTGCTAGAGACTGTGGCTAAGGGGCAGTTGTCAATCGTGTAAGAAAAGTTGGACCTGCGTTTTTTGCGAGTTATTGTCATGGAGACACATTTACCATTATTAAGGGACATTTGCCATTTTTTGCACCACGTGTGTACGTCTTCTAGTGCTTGGTTAAGAATTTGGTGATCCGTAGTAGTATTAATTTCCTGGTAAAGTACGCAGTCATCTGCAAAGAGCCTTAGTTTTACTTCAGTTAAGAGGGCATATTTGAAATTCCGAATAACTCACCAGGAAAAAACATCAAAAACGTGACAGAGAGCCATAAAACTAACGCTAACTTCGTTACCGTAGGCATCTCGTTTCCAATTAGTTTGCAAATACAGAGCTATTATGCTCGAAACACACTTTCTCGATGTATCGCCAAAGTTGTTTTGCGATGTGTTACCATCCCTGCTACTGAGGGTCCCAGTTAGCTTATGTTTTCAAAGTTACTGCAGCAAGCAACGTAAAGTCCAGTGATAGAGCTTCATGCCAGGTCATGAGGAAAAGCTTGTACACCTGGATGAAAATTGGCAGTCTTTCGGTAGCGATCACTCACCGCGTTATGTGCTCGAGAACATGAGCAGATTTATTACGTTGCTATTCTTTTATTGACATTAGCAGTAAGTTTTGAATTCAATATTTTATTCAGTATTTTATATTTATGGACACTCCTTGGCACTATTTGATTCGAAGTAGAATTTCACTATTCGAACAGCCGAACTGATTGTCCAAGCGGGGTCTGGCCATAATATTCACAAAGTGTGTACTCAGGATCTTCTCGAACATTTTCGATCTGTATATTCGTGGGGCTATAAGCCCACGCGTAATAGGAACATCAGGAACAGCACCAGATAAGAAAAAATTCATCCTATAGCTTGGGGAGTGAGAATTTCGTTGTATACTTAACAGGCCAGTGTCTCCCTCGCTTTCTTTGTATTTTCGATAAATTTTGCTAGTATCCCGCCGTGTTTAGCTAACTGCGGCACCACAGTGGCGTAAGAGTAGCATAGTAATACGGAGATTCAAGTTAGCGTGGAGATAATGAATTTTTTTGTCGTGAACATCCATAAAGCACAATAAACGAGTGTTATGCGTTCTGCACTGATATAAATGTCGAGCACACAGCGGCAGCCAGCAACTCAGCCCGAGACACTATCATAAGCAGCCGGCAGACAAAACAAAAGCTACATAAGCCACCGCGGTGGGTAATAAAGGTAATGTAAAAGACGTGATGACAGACCTGTGATTTAGAAAGTTGGTGAGGAATGTACTAGACTGCGAAAGTCGCTGCTGATCCACAGATTTCACCAAGTACATCCCAGTGGTAATTGCGATTTACTATTATTTAAAGTACCATTAGAAGAAGGTTTATAAGAACTACTATACTACTAACCTATAGTCACTGTGTATGTGTGTGTATTCCTCCAAGGTAGTTACTAGCGCAGTACATGCTTCCGTTTTATTTTTGAAGGATTTTTATTGATGAGGCGTCGTTGCAAGTATAGCACACGATCCCACAGAGAACAAGAATAAATTCTTTAAGATTCAGATTACATCCCCCGAAGTAGTAGCGGCACCTGTCGTTTTATTTCATGGTGTGTGTGAGGTGTGGCAATAAGATGCAATGAACTCCTTCGGAAAGCTGCTGTGGTAATATGGCCCAGTGTGAACGATCTTAAACTATCACTGGTTATGAATTGATGTGAAATTAAGGGGTTCTATCTGCGGCAGTGCTAGTAAGGTTTTGTAGCTATGTGATATTTTTGAAATGCTGACAAGCTATGCAATCTCCAGCTGACATGGTAGGTCAGCATGCTCGTTAGGCATGCTGTACGCTATACGGAGATACGTTGGCGAGAAAATGTCGGTAATTCTCTGTAAAATATTGATTGATTAATTATTTACTGGTTGATTTATTGATAAATAAATAGATACATCGATTGATTGATATGCGAGATTTGACGTCCAAAAATCACCATATGATTATGAGAGACACCGTAGTGAAGAGCTCCAGAAATTTTGACCACCTGGGGTTCTTTCACGTGCACCCAAATCTAAGCACACTTTTGCCTCCATGGAATATGCAGCTGCCACAGCCAGTATTTGATTATGCGACCTGCGGATCTAAGTAACATGTTGTCTCTGTCAAAAATGGTAGGAATATTAGATAATAAACCAGCGAAGTATAATGTTGGCTTAGGTTTCATATAATCTAATTCCAAAAATACGTTGTAAATAACTGAAGTTCTTCAGACTATCTTATTCATACAATGGATATGACCTTCTTTGAAAAAAAATGTGGCATTTAAAGTGCCGAAATTATGACATTGTGTGTTATTACACCACAGGGCGGGACTCCAGATTATTTTTATGTTGCTTTGACTTCTCTGGCATGCACCTGCATCTAAGCAGACGGGCGCATTTCGCTACCAATTAAATGCAGCCGCTGTGCCCGGTAATGTTGTCCGCATAGTCAAGCTATCTGCTACTAATTGTATTAGCTTCTAATGTACCACAGCAGGTGATCTGCTTCTGCCGAATGCATCTTTCAAAAAGACAGAAAAGGCACATTTTTAATTAAAGTAATCCAGGACGTAAGTACATAAATGTGCTAACATAGGCTTGCGACAACCTAATGCATGGACTAAGATAATTCATATGGTGGAGTCCGGAATATTTAGACCAATCCTTGGAGTGTGTGTGTGTGTGTGTGTGTGTGTGTGTGTGTGTGTGTGTGTGTGTGTGTGTGTGTTTTAGAATCAAAGCAGTTCGCCACGATGAAGTTGGCGCCTAAGTAGAGCTTTAATTGAAATTCGTTTTTCTGTTCCCATTGTCACATGTAATATGGAATAACTATTAAGTTCTATGGACAACGAGCCATGAACACCAACACATAAATCATCCCATTTCAAGCCCTCTTCACAAACATGTCAATACAATGCCTCCCAGTCTGGCGTATTGTTCTGACTACGGATTTATTTTATACGCCACACGTTCACAGCCCACCTCCATCAAATATAAGCCTATATTTGTATCATGTGGTTTTCGTCTTCACTTTATGCGTATGCTTTTAACGCTCGAACACGTGTAGCCCATATTACCAACCAAGCAAGTGTTAATGCTGACAAAGTTAAAATCTGAACAAGCAAATTGTAGGGCTAACGTCGTGAGATAGGTTTACGATTTGACAGCCGAAACGCTCCTTGTAAGCTCTTCTATACAATTGACATTATGGCGACATTACTGATAGTATGGCTGAATACACCCAGGACGAAAAAATAAACAGTTAAGGCGACAATAACGTGACAGAAAAAAAGGAATGACGAGTTAAGTTTAGCCCCTATGCTATTTCGCGTATTCGTCGTCTTTATATTCATGTGAACACACGTTTTTGAGCCATTCCCACGAGGCCATTGACAGATGCGTGATGCCACATTAGTAGTGCTTTCTTGGCACCTTCAACAATGGTCAGGTCACATGTAGAATAAGCCATAACAGCTCTTTCTGCTGCGAGTTCTTTGTCAAAGAAAACAGGACGCGGCCTTTTTGTTCCTGCCAGAAACATGGCAGCCGTCACCTAGCATGAACGTATATCTCTTGAACTGAGCGCGCTTGTCGAATATAGAAGCCTTTTAGTATCTGTCAGGCGGACGCTAAAACCCGATTGCGACGCCCCCAAACAACGGGTCTGCCTGCCCGCCTGACGAGTCATAACCCAAACAACGAGCTTAGGGCAAAGAACCCTAATATAGTCTATGAACCTCGCATAGATGACTTAGCTTTCCCTCGCTCTAGTTGCATAACGGATAAAAAAGGTAGAGTTAGGGGACAGAAATAACGCGAGAAATTGTCGTTGCCCTTTACGATCAGTGAACGTCGAGTCACGCTGGAGCGTTGCTGGCCAGTGGCGTCGTTTTAGGAGGGTCCCCGGAAACTGGATCAGCGCGTGTAACTGGTTGTCGGGTGGACGCACTCTGGCAGAAGCACCTGGCAACCAATGGGAGCATTGCGTAAATCAAGGCTCTGCAAATGCCACCAAAGCCGCAGTAAAGCCATAGTGCATGTCATTGCTACTTGATGCTGCTGCTGTGCAGATGAACGACGCGCACGCCTGCATGTAACGAAGGAAACAAAAACGGGGTTTGTCACGTTTGCAAACCATAACCGCGCTTTCGAGGCGGAAGTATGTAAACTTTTCACGAGAAAAAAAAAACAGAACTACACAAAGTACGGCCATATTATGCAGTAGCGTGGAAGGACGGACTCGCCACAAAAATAGATGCTTTGTCACGCTGCAAGGCTGGTTTTTCCGGTGTACAATGACTCGTCGTTTCCGGCAGCTTGGTTTTAGTATGGTGGCGCCCCCTGCTATTAGTCAGCTCGATTACCCCCGAGTCAATCAGTACTTCACGGAGAAAACGACTTCGATATGAATGTGTATATGCAGCACTCAATAATGGCGTGAATTTTACGACAGGAAGTCGAATGGACAGCTGGACGACGCGAGTCCAATGCGAAGGTCTGAGTTGGTTTCGTGCATTATGGCTTCAACACGCCTCGCCCATCTCGCGTACTTTTTTTGTGAAATTTCGCCCAGTGTATGGTACGGGAAACCAGATGTGCGTCTGGTTGTCCTTCCTACCTTTCCTTCCTCTTCCTCCCTTTATTCCCCAGCTCGGCTTATCTGCGAACGAACGAACTCACAAACACCGTGGGATAGAAATGCAACATTTGGACGCTTATTCGTCGAGAAGTTCGCAGTTAATCGTGATGTGACGTGACTGAGCAAACGTGGAGTATCGAAATTCGAAGCAAGCATGGTGAGGTGCCTTCGTGCACCTGGCGTTTAATGGAGATGAATGCCGGCATTAAAGATGTGCTTTCCTCACGAAAGCAGCTGGGCAAGAAAAATTATGGAAATGTAATGCGTTGAGCGCGTAAACAAATGACAATGTTAGAAATAAATGAGCCCAAGGGAGATAAATCTGTCACTCCCCGCACACAGGCCTTAGTACACTGAACCCTATAGGTGCTGAATAGACAAGAAACAAAAAAAGCCAGTAAAAAGAACCACATAGCTCAGGGTCGTCCTTGTAGAATTCAGTGTCGGTATCTAACGCAGTGAAGACACAGTAATTCCCGTATTTAAAAGCTGCGGGTAATAAGAGTCCTTATAGGTTACAATGAAAGCAGGAGCTCTTGAAGTATTTAAATGATTTTCCAACCTCTCCCCAGCGAGACAGTCGTAACAGAGCAGAACGCGATTTCACGCGTTCCGTGAAACTGGCCATTTTAAATACCAAGATTGTACCACGACTCTAAGTGCTGTATATTAAAAAATTAACCTCTTTTGTTTTGCAATACATGGTATGCAGTAACCATCTTGAAAAAGACACCAGCCAACGGCCACAAGGAAGGAAGGAAGGAAGGAAAATAATAGGAAAAGAACGGCAGGGAGGTTAACCAGCCTATAGGCAGCCGGTTGGCTACCCTGCGCATGAGAGGGAATGGGGAGGTGAAAGATATAGAGCAGAGAGGGAAGAAAGATAAACACAGCACATTCGGCAGCACACGCGCGCACACTCAGTCATAGTCCAGTCTTGTCTTTCGCGGTGTAACATTGCTGTTACAACCGCTTGTTCAAGTTCGTGTCACGTAGGAATTTTTACAGAAATTGCATCGTATACACGAATAGCTTGGTATATATCAATATCAATATCGTACACCGGTAGCGTACTTAGCGCTTCTCTCAAGGAGCTCCGCTCTTCGACTGAGTTGCTGGGGGAAGGAACTTGTTGCCAGCTGCGCGTAAATGAACAACAGCTGTCAGTAACGTACAGGAACATGTGGGCTTGTGGGTTTCGTGTTGGATCCATTGTTCACAGCCTTACCCGACGTATTCTGTAGCCTTCGAAGAACTTTGTTTTTTCCTAGCCATGCTGTTCAAACCATTGTTTTTGCTGTATATTATTGTTAACAAAGCAAGCTGGTTCAAAGTAGCATATTTAAAAGAATGGTTTGTTACGTCATGTAGATTATGTTTTATAGCAGTAACAACAGCTAGGAGTAGCACCTGCGTAAAATAGTAACAGTCTTTGTGAAAGACTTTCGCAGTCGAGCACAACTGCACAACACTTTGGCCAGCAGGTGGGAAATATGGTGGACTTGGAGGTGCAGTCATGTTGATTTAGAGATTTACTAAGATAGTAAGATAGTAATCTAGATGAGATAGTAATCTATAGACGAACAAAGCTCCCAAAGTAAATACAATATTGTCAATAACATTAGTATCGCAATCCATCTTCTTGTTTTAACGTTGTTTGGCTCAAAGCACTTTCGGCGAAAAATATAGGAAGTCATGTTAAAAAACGAATCATTTTCTGTCGACTATAAACCTGAAATAGATTCAGAACGTACCGCTAATCGATAGAGTTTAGTTCGCTCATTTCTTTTTCGATGTAGGTGTTACCTTGCAGTGTTGACGTCATTTTGATTAGACAGTTTGCTGCATCTCATAATGAGCGTGACTGTACATTTGTGCCTAATGTAACGTGTGTTTGGTAACTCCTACGAGTCTTCAACAAAAAGGCGGTATTTGCTTGATCATGAGATAATGTTATCAAGTAAAAAAGCGAAGCATGCGAGCTAATACAAATTTGTATTATGCAGTGCAAACTAAATAGGAGGTGAGCATGGAAAAGACAATACATACGTGCGTTGACTAAGAAAAAAAGTTTACAAAAAACTAAAAAAAAATACAGCGCGTTATATAGATGGCAGCAGCATGGTATAGCAAATTACCGAAGAAACACACACTTGCACAAAGTTCAAAACTTGTCTCTTATCAATTAGCGGTGAGTAGTAAGCGCTAACAGTGATGACCCGAAAGCGTTCACACTATTGTCGATAAGTCACGTTCATTACGTGACCACGTCATGATCGTATAGACAACGCCATGATCGTACAAGAACTCTCTTCCGTACCCTCATGAACGGCTTCAAACATTCGTTTTTCCCCAGATCTGTGCAGGATTGGAATAGTTTAAATAACCATCAAGGCACAACAAAATGTATAACATCCTTTGCCGCTAGTTTAGAAAAACAGAGAAAATAGTTTTACTTGGGTGCTAGCTTTGTTTTCTTTTTTTAAAATGAGAGAGATGTGCTGTCGGTAATATTTTGTTACGTTTGTTTACATTGTAAAACGCAAGTGATAGTTATTTGTTTGTTTTATGTTATATGGCTACCTACTATGTGAAATGTGATAGGCTGTTCCATCTGTTTGCTTGGTGTTATATGCTGATATCTACGTCTTTTGTACCCACCTGCTAAAATCACTTCAGGGGATTTGCAGTACCAATAATTAAATAAAGAAATAAATAAATAATAAATTAAATAAATAAATAAAAACACTTTGATAAAGTGCTTGGTCCTTCCTCTCCTAATACGGTGGAGGCACGGCTTCACGTTGGAATAATTTTCGTTCAAGCAACTTAGTTTCTAAGCGTTTTCATGCAAAACTGCCTCTAACGGTATTATTGACAAATTCTTGTAACGAATAAGCGAGTTCGATTAGCCAACGATTTATAATATAACCGTATGAGACAGTTCTGTTATGACTATATACTTAGCAGCGGGAACTAAATTTGCAGATGTCATATCATGATGTTTTTAATAAAGCGATTTATGACATATATGCTTCTGCCATTATTCAATTAATACACGACATATATGCTTCTGCCTTTGTGAAACCCCGTATTTCAGTGGAGCATCCCTGGTAAGAATAATGAGAATGTCGACTGAATAAGAATCTAATTTCACGTCGAATCCTTGCTGTGTAAGCTCGCGTGTTCGAAGGAGTATACAGCACGTGAGTGCACACTTTGACAATGAACTATTAGCTCACTATGCACTGAAGATAAGAAAGAAAATGCGCGCATTGCAAAAGATAACCGATTATTAGCACAGCTAAGGTTATAATATGTCATTTGTCTAAGCCAATATCATAGTAATAGTCATTGAAGTAGCGAAATTGACCGTGCATGATCGTTAGATGAAGGAAAATAGGAGGAAAAGAACGGAAGGGAGGTTAACCAGCCTATAGGCAGTCGGTTTGCTACCCTGCGCATGAGAGAGAGTTCGTAAGCGCAGAACTGATGTCCCAGTGCCTGTATTTCGTATAGTGGTGCCCTTTCTGATAGTAGTGTCTCCATACTTTCTTCGCTTGGCCTGTGATCATAGCGACGGTCCGCGCCTGAACCACTAAATGTTCCACAACTAGCAACGGAAGTCACTATTTTGTTTTTATAACCTATTCTATATGCCTTTTACTTCATTACCATATGGCGTCATCATTAAATGATTCGCTACTTTTTATTTAAAAAACAATATGTGAACATTATTCTTTATTCTACACTAAGTTTGTCTTGGCGAAAAAAAAAACGCAGTTTTTTAGGGCTATAGTGATGAAAGCATTTTCATTCATCTACAGGAAAACAATGATTTATAGAAGACAGCTTTTTTAAAGCACAATCACTTGTAATTAAAAACTGCTTATATTCTCTTTAACTGCCGTTTACCAGCCGTATATCTATTGACATCTGGTGATCTGGAGTTAAGCAGCTGAAGATCCCGACGTTGTACAAGCATTTAGAGTTACTGGCGAGGACTCTCAATTCGAATAATACACTGTGACCCCTAAAAACGGAGGCATTTTTTAAAAGCGTGAGGTCACCTTTACACCATGTGCGCTCATGTCCAACACATGTAGCTGCATTTATATCCTTAAAAATAACGATCACCTATTGATGTGTTGCAATTTTTTACTTTCCCAGTGTTAGTTTCTCGTTAAGACACCTGCTTCTTCGTAAAATACTTACCTATATTTCTCTCCCAAATCACTTTTCCGAGAATCCCTGAAGGGTGAAGGGGACGAGTGAGATTGTTCTTGAAATAAAAAAAAACAACATCTCAGTCAACCCACTAAGGTGATACTAAGCATAAAACGATTGAAAGTCACTCGAAAGGAGCATTGCTAACGAAGGAAAAGCTATAGGACTGAACGCGGGACCAATTTGTGTACCAAGTGGTCTGTACGAAGTGGTTGGAGATTGCAGAAAGAGGCCACATGCATAGACCACCGAAAACGCAAAGACACAAAATATGACAGATCATCTTACCATCCGAATATAGATAACTCGGCTTTCTGACTCTACAAAACAAGTAAAAATGTATATGCAGAAAATGCTCCAGCTGAACATGTTCAGAAAATTATAGCACGTGTGCAGTTAGGTTTGAAGCCAAAGGCGCCGCATATGGTAAACGTGTTCAGAAAATTATAGCACGTGTGCAGTTAGATTTGAAGCCATAGGCACAGCATATCACCCAAAAACCTTTGAACTGATACTTGAAGAACGTTGACTGGTTGAAAATAAGCGGACCCATGAAAGTAATATACCAATTGCAAGCGTTGTGCAGTTGCACTCATCCGTTGCTGCGTTCTCAAGTGCACGCTTTCAGTCGCATTTTCACCCCCACGTACCATCGCATACAGTCTGCTTTGTGAATGTAAAATGATAATTTTTGCCATTCGTGGCAGTGCGTTCGTCTGTGATGGCGTTCGTCTGTGATGAGGGCAAGGCCGGCCAAATTACGCTTACGGTTTCATCCGATGCTCCACATGGGATAAAAGCGTGCTCACACGTGGCGCTGCAGAAGCAAATCCAATTGAAGTGGAAGAGTGATTACCCCGAGGAAGCCCCCCGCCTTCGCGCTGCTATCATCTTAAGGCCGGCATATACTGATAAGCTGAGCAGAGAAAGCCACCGGTGGGAGCAAATATTTTCTTTCTTTTTTTCGATTTCGACGACCCTTCCCGCATTTCAATTGCACGCAGGCGCCGTGGATCGGGTTTCTTTTCTCCGTGCGTCGATAGCGCTACGCATAACAAAAACTTAGATAAAGCCAATAGAAAAGCCGCCTTGAATTGCGTGTAGACGGCGTGGTAGTTTTTGATGAAAATAAAAAAAAAGAAAGCGTTCCACTCTTGGCGTATTTTGCGAGCTTATAATTTATTTCTGGAAAGTGGAGCTTAGCTACCGCGAAACGCTTTTCTTCTTAGGGCGGTGTCAATGTGTGCAAGTAGTCCTTAGAAGCCCACGCATGCATTTCAATTCACCGAGATTGATTGATTGATTTGTGGGGTTTAACGTCCCAAAACCACCATTTGATTATGAGAGACGCCGTAGTGGAGGACTCCGGAAATTTTGACCACCTGGGGTTCTTTAACGTGCACCCAAATCTGAGTACACGGGCCTACAACATTTCCGCCTCCATCGTTCAATTTACCGAGAGTTTTGTGATTTTACTAAAGCTGAGGACAACGTGCCCTCTGTGTGTGTGTATGTGCGCGTGTGCGTGTGCGTGTGCATGTGCGTGTGTGTGTGTGTGTGTGTGTGTGTGTGTGTGCGTGTGCGTGTGTGTGTGCACACGCATCTACTAATCAACATATGAAGTTTACTATAAAGATTTAGGTATCTTACAACTTTCCCACTAAGTGTCATAGTCAATGTCATAGCCAGCGAGTGAAACACTAGGCCCACGCCCCTTCCCCCTCTCTTATGAGTTTTGTTTTCGTAATGGCGTACAGAATATATTAAGATCATTGACTTTCGAAGATAATTGATGTGGCATTGAAGAGATCGATGTTGCACTGGCCGCGATATATGTCAATGAATAAAAAAAAATTGGCAGATCCCGCGTACAGTGGGAATCGATGATATGCGAAGCACGAATGCCATTTTAAAATCAGCACAGCATTACAAGGTAGAGGTAAATGATGCCGTGCATGACTTCCGTGTCATGATTATCATGTTTGGATGTGTCATTTACCTTCGTTATCTATTCAGGTCACGCGATACCAAATTTAGTATATGTGGAGTTAGCGAAACGACCACGAGCACGCTATGAGTGTGGTATGTTGTCATGTTCTTACTTGACACGCACGTCAGGATAATCATGTTTGCACCAGTCATATATTTCGCCATCCATTGACATCACTTAACACCAAATATCGTATATGTGGAGCTAGCAGAATGGCCGCGAGCGCATAATGAAGGGCCCAATATACTCCAATGTAGCGTTGACGCGTGCGCACGCTGGGTACAGCGACGCTATACGTTCGCAAAACGCGAGCACTCTATTGTCTGACGCCATGCGCGACCAGCGTCCGTCGGCGCGGCCCGACGGCAACCGACGCGATATTCGCGCCGATGCGTTACCCAGACAACACTGCGTCTCGCTCTATTCGTGACGGAGGGATGCTGGATGCGCTGAAACGCGTATGCGTCAAAGCAACGCAGCGCGGCGCACGCCTGTGAGTATATGGCAAAACCGGCGCCTGGCGTTGAAACACCGGCGTGACGCTACGAAATGAACGCCGGCGAGCACGCGCACCGCGTCACGTCGAAATGTATTGGCACCTTGACTGTGGCATGTAGTCATGTTCTCACATGACACGCATCTCATTATTATCATGTTTGCACCACTCACATACCTTCGTCATCGATTAACGTTCCGCAATGCCACATTTGGTATATGTGACGCTGGTGAAACGGCCGCGAGCGTTTCATGAGCGTGGCATGTAGTCATGTTATATGACACGCATATCATGATTTTTTATTAGGGTCTGTCGCTTGTGTTCGCCATGCAATCATGTCATACCATACCAGTTTTGCAACATGCCATGTGAACAAAACCACCGCAAGGGCTGCGGGACCATGAAATGTAAATCATGACATTTATGACATACTTGTCATGATTTTCATGACATGGCTAGTCAAATACGTACGTCGTACAGTCATGTTATGCCATACCAAGTTTGGTATCGATAACATTATCGAAACGGCCAGGAGAGCTAAAAGTCGTATAGGCGGCTAGATAGATATATATATACGCTCAAAGTCGCCGAATTTCGCTGAAATGCTTTGCATTTGAAACAGCTACGAACTATGCTGCGACATATTGATGCGGAACGCCTCATCACAATAAATACTCCCATTTACTAAAGTTATATATGCACGTGGAAAACGTGCAGTTAAGCCCAGAGTGACTTTTTAGTTCCATCTGTGTAACCATGCGCCTAATTATTCCTCTCTTGAACAATGAGTGACCTTCTCGCACAAGTTCTGCGTCACTTAGCAGTTTATACAGCAAATGGAATAAATACAGGAAAGATTTCCAGTTTGTCGCGCTGTGAATTCGACTATAGTCATTGCTTCTTTCTTCCCTTGGTAATTATTCTGTTATTTAGGGAATATGACGAAAAGCTCTACAGCTCACATACATACACAAGTTTTAGACGGCAAGTTGAAGTATTTCGTGAAAGTTCCACACGCTCCATGAGCCCTATATTGGTGCTGCATGATGTATCCATGGGGCCGTTAGGAGACTCGTTACGAAATGGATACCTATTTTGAGGCAGCTGGTGCGCCTTAAACAAAAAATGTATGTTGCCATTAGTGTGATTCGTCGTGATTTGCCTAAAGCCACTGTGGCGTATCATGAAAAAATAAAAAAGCGAAAAAAATGAAGAAATTGCCGGAAAGCATAAATCAACAGGGATCGATTGTCCCTGATCGGTATTGCTTCCATGCAAGTAGATTTACTCCACTCACTCTACGAACGCTAAGAGCACACGTTTTATAAATAGTTCGTCATAATGATCATAGCAACGTTCAACACATTTGAAGTTTGCCCGTTCGCTGTAAAACTTTGCGACGTAAACAATAGCAGTGCCGTAGACCAGTGTGATAATAGTCTGATAATTTGTACTTTTCTTACCTGCCATGGCAGTCCAATGATTATGACACTCTACTACTGACTAGAAGGTCACGGGATCGAATACCGGCAGCGGCCGCAGCATTTCGTATAGTGGCAAAAAGTTCGTGGGCTTAGATTTGGGCTCGCGTTTAAGAACAGCAGATGGTCAAAATTTTCGGAGCACCTCTCGAAGGCATTCCTCATAATGATATCGTGGTTTTGGGGCGTAGAAAACAGAACAATTATCACCACTCCTACACAGCTTATGCAAACTATGAGCGACAAAATCGAAGATACATTAATTTATTTATTTTATCCTCGGGGTTTTCACATTACAGAGGGGACGTGTATGGCGCATTTTGAAATAAGAAAGAGCACTTCATACAAAATAAAAGAACGAAACTTCCATACAGTTTCAGCCATAAAAAATTTCAGCAAAGAATGTCTACCGATTAAGATTGTACATGTGTTTCATGTTCAATAACTACAACAAAAAAGGACCTATAAAAAAGAACACATGACATAGAAATAAAAACTCAGAATCAGGCATATAAGACCTGTGTGTCTGTCATATTAAAAATTATTAACAATTGGTTGGACACAAATGACGTTGTACTTGATCTACGTCAGAGCGTGCCAAGATGCACAGGCAATGAATTCGTTCAAGTCCATGAATTGTCTGCGTTGGTCTCCATGAGCCCACGTGGTTTACTTCTTCACGGGATTTAAGTGCAGTTCACATCTTTTATGCTGTGATTGACGCTGCTGTGCATCGCGTGTGCGCAATTGCTTCACGGTGAGCCTCTCGTGGTATTCAGCGTTCGAATCTGTCGCGTTCGGAAACGTCCCCTATATGTTCCATATCCCAGATATGTTCAAGAAACAGTCTAAGTTAACAAGCTGTTGACACAATAACTCCGTACGACATTATGAGCAACTAGCGTGGTAGCACTACCTGAGAGTCATCGGTCAGGACCCTTCAAATTTTAATGTGGACAGATATTGCTTACCAGATCGTGGTGATTTTGTTTAGGCTCAGCGGAAACTTACGTTCAGTGATTTACGTGGTCTCACAGGTGGTGTTCATTTATACAGGAAAACGTGTCGGGTAATGTTCAACAGTTATAATTGATCAGCCTAGATGAAATGTGCTGTCCAGGACAAGCTATCTGTGTATAACCTGTCCCTTTTAATGCCACTGTCTATCGAAGGTGCAAAATGATACGAGAGAGAAACATAAAAATGCAGAGAGTGGTTGCCAATCAGCAGTAACCCGTTTTTGAGAACTGAAAGTGGACTTAAAGATGTGTATGATGAGGCAAAGTTCACACACACTCGGACATTCCCACTAACACGCAAAAACATGTTGACTTCCGTCACAAGTGCTCGTACAGGCTGCTGCGTTTGAGGCAGAGAAGTAATGCTTCCGTACCTTCTTGTGCTTCTCAGACGCACTGTGATCAAGGAGGTCATACTAAAGTTTTAGTATAGCCTCCTTGGCTACATGTGACCATGGTCCCAGCATCTTCTCTTTCGCTAAAAGCCTGTCATCTACAGGCGAATGGCGAAATACTGTCCGATCGGCAATCCCGTACGCATTGTATATATGCAGGGCTCTCACACAGTAAATGTGTTGTACATGTCACCTGAAGTATATATCATGAAGACGACGTGACAATGTGCATGATATTTTCTCCATTCTTTTGTGTCAAATCAGTTCATAAGTCGGTTCCTTGCGGCAGCAAGTCATCTTTTCGTCCACTTTTCTTTCGTCACATCTACGTGACATATACTTCTAATAACATTCTCATACTTTCCTTCCTATCATTTTCTGTTGGTTACACGTGTTGCTAGATCGTGTCTCATAGGATTGTCTGTTAGTTCTCATTGTTATTGTTCATAATTCGAGCGAACTAGGTGTACTTTATTCTTAACGCACTGTTCCTGATGTTCGCACAGTGTCGGCACACATATTCGGAAGCAAAATAAGCGGCAACGTGTTTGATAAACGATTGTTCGTAATTTACCATCATTAAAATGATCTGATCGATTCCAAGAAATACATTTTCTACTCGAGAATTCAGTGTTATGAACACCTTTGTGTTTTCCAACTAAATATGCCACTATGATGGTTGAAAGATGGTTTTGTTGTTTTGTGTCAAGTTTCTCCGGAGCGCTGGTAACATTCAGATGTCTTCGTGACGGTCGAGAAGAAAATAGTATACCGAGACTGTGCGCAAATAATTTCGATTTTATTGGATACTATTGTGCTAAAAAATGCAGTACTTACATTTCATCAATTATATTGAGCATGGTCGTTGGTCGGTGAACCCGAGCTCTCCTTTAGGGAATATCTGGTGTTGGTGCACCGAAACCACCGTGCATTCTAGAGTGGGCACCGGTGCTTGCGTGCGCTTTGGATTCTACGTTATTGACGTCGATCCACTTTTTGTATGCACCGAGCAGCGAGATTCCTGAAATTCCGGATAAGCCTTGTGTATCGCGTACTGAGTTACAATTTGATGATGTGGATAATCTGTTGAAAAGTTGTTGCCATCGAAACTAAAGCAATATTCGCGTGGCCCACATATTTGGTAGAAATACAACTACTGACGTATTGCTGATACTGTAACATCATTGGACGGTGTAAATTTAACAATCACTAATTCCGCTAACATTGCATATTTGCAGGTTTCGGGCAGTGTGAGTTAGTGAAGCGCAGGGCCAACTTAAAGTGTTTCATTCATGCATTTTTTTTTTTGCGCAGTGTTATTTCTGAGGCTGTCGCTTCTTTTAATATTCGGGGCGAATCCAGTGTAAATGGCGATTATTATGAGGTTGGTAGTTAGGGTGCCATTGATGACGGATAACAGTGATTATTATTATTATTATTATTATTATTATTATTATTATTATTATTATTATTATTATTATTATTATTATTATTATTATTATTATTATTTGTTATATTTGGTTTTGATTTGGCCCAAGTTCTTATACTGTTGTTTCCGTATTCTCCTACACTTCGTGCAAAGGCCATTCGTCTTTACTCAATTATGTAATTATTATGCATTTCGAATAACTAATGGACGCTATACGTAGCATAAGTATGACCGAGGTAGTGGCCAAACGTTTATTATTCAAACCTATCTCGCATTCCTCTCTCCGAGTAGCATGCGGAACATCTTCCCTCTCTCCTGCACTTACGCGACACATGACCTCCTCTGCGTCCACGATAGCCTCACGGCTCGTATGCTACGGAGAAGAGAGGCCATGCCCTCTCCAGTCTTAAATCTTTTACAACTGACAGGGAGGGCTTAGGCAAATCGATTTGGCTACCACTGGCCATCGAAGCGCTCCCATTGGTCAAAGACAAACCATAAAGTGCCCCTATAGGCCGGCCCTCAAAAAGTCGCCGTCGACTACGTCGTGTAGAGGAGAAAAACAACGCAACAAAACAAGGCCTCGTACCACTCCTCCCTCTAGTCATAATTGTGTTTCATTAGGGCTAGGGGCTTCTTTCTTCGAACACCGCACAAAGCACTCTTGAAGGTGCTCGCACCCGAGCTCAGCTTGTTCGGCTGTTATAGTACAAGCCATAGATAACCGTACAGCATACTGCAGATGGTGCTTGCTAGTACAATGAAAAAGAATAAAAGCGAAGCATGCAAGTGTTGTGAAGGAGAAAAAGAATTTCGAATGTGGCAAAAGTAAAACAAGGAAAAAAAGCTCCCTAGAAACTCCACGCAGTGAGAACCGTATAGGTTTCGTTGTCAAACAACGCAAGACGCCGAGTCCGCTTCGAAAAATGTGCGGCCAGTTCCTTTGAAACGGGTCTCGAGAGCAGGATAGTCGCGTGCGCCATGCAAGCATTTTTTTTTTTTTTCTGGCCTGCGGGTGCGTAGGCCATCACCGAGATTGAAGCTTAAGTTATTGGCACTCTAAGTAATTGCACTTCAAAGAAAGCCAGCCGCCCGTGCAGGCTGTGTCCTTCTTGCCGCTTTTCAAGCGGCTGGTATTTCGTCATGTCCGGCAAACTTCGTCCTTCGCGCACGTACCCGGTAAAAATGATAAACTCAAAACACGCTCACAAATCGCAAAAAAAAAAAGAACCTGGCAGATCACTTTACGGCTTAACCACACTGCAGAATACACTACGTGGCTGTAAAGTTAAAAAAAAGCAAACCCTAAAACTTAAACAGGCGCCTTGGTTTAATTCTAGAAGATGGTGCAGACAAATATGTTGGAAAATTGTGAGAGCCAAGCGGCAACTCCAGACAGTGGCTTTATGGTTGCGGAAATATGGACTTGTACTGCTACCCGCAATCTCATCATCTCTCATGCGCTTTTCACTTAGCACCGAGTCTCTTCATAATTTTTTAACTGGTACATCTTGACGACCTACGTTCATCATCATCATCATCATCATCATCATCATCATCATCATCATTATCATCATCATCACCATCATCATCATCATCATCATCATCATCATCATCATCATCATCATCATCGTCGTCGTCGTCGTCGTCGTCGTCGTCGTCATCATCACCACCACCATCATCATCATCATCATCAACAACGTCATTTTCTATTATTATTATTTTCATATTCCATTTCAATCGCTAGGCCCAGTGTTCCTTCCAAATTACCCTTATCCTCATATTAAGCCTTAGCCCAAAGATGGTCCCGCATTAAAGGGGCCCCACACCCCAAACTACGCATGTCGTTCTCAACAGCCTTTTGCTCGCCATATATAGGCCTTGATCGGTAAAACCAGTGAAAGCGGTTAGAGAATAGGGTTTTATATTTTAATTTTCTTCCGAAATGGTTTTCCGGGTCGTCTGATACGTCGGACATCAACAATTTCTGCCGGCGGAAGTAAGGTATATGCCAAGCATATGCTGCGCGTTCGCATTGGTTCGAAATAAAGAGCAATACATTGCGCCCGCTTGTCAGGTACCCAGTTTGAGGAATTTAAAAACTGTAATATGTTTGATATTCATCAGCGCTGTACAAAATACACCAATTAGTGCACCATAATTTCAAATTCAGTGTAAATGACACAAGGCAGAGCTGTCTAACCGTCTATCCGAAGCGCAGAAATGATTATTACAATGTGCTTTGCCTTTCTCGATCAAGTAAAGCGTTAATTCTCCTCTATCTGCATTAAGACGAAAGCCTTCTTTGTTGTGTGGTGCAAAACACAGTTTTATGGCACCCGTCGTTTCTGAAACGGTGTTATGACCCCTAATTAGTCAGCATGGAGACGCCTGATAAGTCGTGCGGTGTCGAATTAGTCAAAAATCGTCACGACCACCTTGTCTTTCAGGGTTCCTGTACAGTGAAATGTGAGCCCCGTTTCGATTGGCAGCAGAGAAAGCATGCAGACTGAAAAGTCACAGAGTAAAGAAAATACGAGATGATACGCCAGTTTCTGTCATCTGCGCTTTTGTTTTGAATTCGGAAGTTCGATATATTGTGTTTAGAATAAAGTCTGAACGCTTTAGAGCACTATACGCACTCAACTTTGGGAGAACCATATGAGATGACTTAATGCCCCGTCATGGTGGTCTAGTGGCTAGTGCACTCAACTGCTGACCCGCAGATCGCGGGATTGAATCCCGGCTGCAGTGGTCGCATTTTGGGTGCACGCTAAAGAGCCCCAGGTGGTCTAAATTTCTGGAGTCCTCCACTACGGTGTCTCTCATAATTATATGGCGGTTTTGGGATGTTTAACCCCACGTATGAATCAATCACGTACCTAATTGTGTGCAAACGGATTCTGGTTCAGAAAAAAAAATATTCTCACAGACAGTCGGGGTCAATAACATTTGTGCTTAAAAGCAGTGATTAAAAATTGAGAGTATACTAGGTACTCTACTATAGGAGAGCTGAAAGCCGTCCCATGGGCCTCACACTTAATGAGGTCTCATCGACAAAAAAATTATAGAGAAAGCGGACTTCTTGCTCTATATACATGTGAGTAGCTGATTATATATTTCGAGTACTTCGTCTACGATTTCGAGTACTTCGTACTCAACTATGGAAGAGCAGTGCGCCGTCCCTTGGATCTAAACTCAGAGACACAGGAGGGGGAGCAGGTGGAATTAGAAAAGCAATGTTTAACAACTTGGAGTACTTTGAAAGGACGTTCAGCAGCGAAGCAGCGTTGCAGTACGATATTCGGCGGTAATCGTTTGGGTTCAATGAATCCTTCGGAAGACAGGACCCTGCTTGGTCTCCCTCGTTTATGCACTGTGCTTTGCGTTGTCGTTTGTTACGAATACAAGAAAACCACTTCATAAATGTAATATCTGTCGTGAAGCTGCATCGCGTCAGCGTACTTTATTCATTGCTTAAGACATACGCTAGACATTCACAGCGTACCAGAAATATATCAAACACCATCGGTAACAAAGGCGTGGTGCCTGAATGTATAACAACGAAACGTGCAGTCACGCTGAATATGAGTTGCAACACGCTGCTTGGAGTCTAGTGGCAACAACACTGCAAATCGAGACCCATATAGAAAAAAATGGCAGCATATCCACGGAGTGAATGATGGAGAGTGGGGCAAAGCATCCGTCCGTCCATTCGTTCTTGCTTCCGTTCGTCCATGCGTCCGTCTGTGTGACCGTTCATGTGTCCATCCGCCCGTCCATGCATGCGTCTGTTCGTGCGTCCGCACGTCCATCCATGCGTGCATCCCTGCGTTTGTCCATGCATCCGCCCCTGCGTCCGTCCGTGCGTCCATCCGTCCGTGCAGCCATCCGAGCGTCCGTCCATGCTTCTATCTGTGGGTCCGTTCATCCATCTAGTCAACACTCCAGTACCCCCATCTCGCATCTTTCATCCCATATTCCGCATATAGAAGCACCGCCGTCCAGCGGACATTCCAAGGACTAACCGAGAAGTGGCACACGCACACTTTCTTACGGCTTGCGCTTCGTGTCTACTGACCGCCTTTAACCACCTCGAGATCATGGTATATACTAGTTCACTGTATTCATGGCACTGCGGCCCAACGCTTGCTAAAGCTTTCTAAAACCAAGAAGGTTACGCCCAGCGAGTATAATGTAAGAACCCTTTCTTGTCAGATAGTGCTCAATGTACATGCCAATGGCTGCTAATGGGGAATGAGAGGCAGAAAAATTCTGCTTCTAGTTAACGCGTACGCTGCAAGTTTTTTTATTGTTCAACAATGCACAGGAGAAATCTCCCACCAGCGCCGCCTTGGAGGTGAAAGCGTAGGACATGTTGCGCACTACTACGAGGGACGAATGGGTGCCGCTATAAGGAGCTTCACCCCTAAAAGAATGTGTGTAATAAACACTCTCAGCGGTACTTTATTGACTAATTTAACGTTTGTTGGTTTGCCGATTAGTCTTTATGTTCACTTTAAGCACAGCGAGCAAGTTGCAATTCATATTGAGGGCGATTGTACGTCCAGTTGCTGCCGGTTAACACTTCGTTAAAAATGTTTTGCTTTGTACGATTCAAGTGGCATAATTAAAGGCGTAAACCATATTTTGCCATCTCCATTAGAAAACTGTTTCAGACAGCGCACCCTTTTGTGACGTAAATAAATAAATCAAATCAAATCAATCTTTATTTCATCCTATAGCAAGGAGAAAAACAAATGCGATCTGTATTAGAGAAGGCAAACCTTGCACTCCCGCAAGGCTAGAAAAGGCTAAACGGAACAATTCTGTATAGTCTAAGCTGGTTGCTACGAAGGTGTTGATATGTTTTAACTAGGTGATGCTACAGGTTGCTTCCAGATTGATTCTCAGCGTAGGGAGGTTCGAAATAAACCACTGACAGTCACATACACAACACGGCTGTCCAAACTCCAGAAACACAAACTCGCGCTGAAACAGAGTGTTCGCACCTCTCGTAGATCTACGGGCACGCCATCGTTGGCTTAAGCTTTTCATCAAGTCGGGTTCTTCTTACAGCCCCCATTGCTCTTCCTGTTCTCTATGATTATAATGGTGTACGCAAGCACTCTGGTTCTTTGGATCGTTGCCGTCTTCTTACAGTCATTTCTTGGGCTAAATGTCGCACTTCTACCATTCTGGACCGTGGTCATGCACGTAATGGCAATCAAGCCTTCCTCTCGCACTTCGTCCCAAAACAAACTATAGATCGAAAAGGTAGAACCGGATTAGCGCCAGCTATAGCCTAGACTATAGAACCCCGACAGCATTGGAACCTGAGGGAAAGGTGAATGGTGGTACTCGATAGCCTAGCTAAAGTTTATAACTAACAGACTTCAGTGACGGCTATATACTATGGCGAAAAAAAACTGGGGTCGTCGAGCGTAAAGAATGACGGTTTTTCACAATTTCGGAGAAACATAGCCGGGATGGCAGCTAGGTGTTATTAGTAGAATTTACCCAACTTCTGTGGCACATACTGTTGATGACAATGATATTTTTGCAGCAGGATCGACATTTTAAGGCTCGGTTATGCAGCTTCGCTCTTAAAAGAAAATCTGAAAAACAAAGTACAATGTATTGCCGGTGCTGATTTTGAACCTATGGCCCCATGTTTGAAGACACTGATCCTATACTTTATATAAAATATACTTGAAAAAGTAGACATCAGTACACTGCGCTGCACTAAACACTTTGTCTCTTTAGTGATACATTCACTATTACTTTTATTTTATTACATGTTTCAGTCAACCCATGCCAAATGCAGATGCTCCCTGTGAATACCTCCGAATGATATAAAAGCGTTGTATCCCAGCGTATGAAGGTTTCTTTGAAATATTTGGCGGTGGTTGTATACAAGTTCACTTTATGACAAGATCCAAAGCTGACATGGAGGATTCAGGGCAGTTAAATGGCCAACACGTGTTTCGGTTTTCGCGGGATGTACTTTCCATGCAGCGTCAGTCAGCGTTCGGGGCGTATCTCTTCGTTCACGTGAAATCGTTCGGGTTTTCAACAGAGAAATCAATAAACACTATAGCGTCGTAATTACCGCACGTGCTCTATGTCTCTAGTTTGTCACTCAAGTAAGTAATTCTACTTAAAGAGCAATTCACTACACAAAATTGGCTTTTGTCATGCATAAAAAGCATGTGAGCTGTTCAAAAAGAACTGCAGAAAGTCGTTTCATGCCTCTTAAGCAGAGCCATAAGTCTAAAATGCGTAAACGCAATATTGGCAGCGAGGGCCACCACTATCCCGCACTGCGATTGTTTCGAGGTCACAGATAGGATAGTATAGTTATGAAATACGGCAGCTTTGCTTTGGCGACACCACTTGCATCGTCCCCCATGGCTGCACCGGTTCTTAGTCGCTATTTTACGATGTACATTAGACATGAGAGTGCCTCCGGAGGCAACGATTCGTAGTTTGCTTGTCTGTATTTTAAGATCTTACCGCTTCTTTAAGCACTGAGGTTCAAAACAAAGGGAAGAACGCACGGTGTCCAAAGCAAAAGCGCAGGAAACGCAGTGTTCTAGTAGACAACACAACCCGGCATCCTATGAGTGACGTCATCACGTAGGTGGCGCCACAGTATGTCCTCGAGGCCAATCTGACAGGATACGAAAACTTGTCAAGCTCCATACATATTTTTTTAATAAAATCCAAGATCTTACGTATATTAGCTATTCTCTACGACGTGAAAGAATGGACATTGAGGGTCCCTTTATTTCGCTTTTTATTGCGTTTCAAATATTCATGCCCTATATGCGAATTTTCACACAAAGTTTGGCCTGTACGATGTCACTAAGTGTCACAGTTATTGCGATAATCACTTCGCATGCTCACACCACAAATTCTGGTTAATATTCTGCACTGCTTTCTTTTCTTTATATGACTTTGTATGTTTATGTCCCCAACAAAAGGGTTAGTAAGAAGATTTGAATCAGCTAGTGACAGTAAACATGTGAATATAACGCAGTTTGCGGCCACCAAAGAATTCTGTCAAAATAGTTTCTTCGGTATTCAAGCAATAGTTTCATTTTATTTCATTTCATTTACTGTACCCTCAGGGCCCAACAAGGCATTACAGAGGGGAGTGGTTTACAATGAGCAGTTTGGACAGTATAGGTGAAGCATATATAAATGAGGATGTAATACAAAGGAGAAAAAACATTAAAAAATTATTACAAAGCATACAATGAAGGTAAGTTATACAATGAATACAAGCATAAACAACGCAGGAAAAGCAAACATACAGCATATACGGGCGAATAATTGACATTCTAGTTAGCAATGTTGTTTAACGCAATACGAGATAAAGAGTTATCATTAATAGATACAATGCTTTTTGGGAAGATGGTTCTCCTCTAGTGTGTCCGAGGAATGAATGATTGACAAAATGTGTTTGTGCTAGTAGAAGGAACACAAACCTTATGAGAATGGTCTAAAGTGAACAACAGTTATTGCGTTCAACTCCATGCGATGACGAACCATACATGAAATTATCAGAAATACACATTCACTGTGCCGTATGTTCATTCTTGAGGCATGCAAATTGAGTTCAAACACGTTATGCTCAAAACCAAATTTCAGGTAAAAATTGATTTTTCTTTTTCCTCATCTTACCACAGTTATCTGTAAGTCCACGACCAACTTCCTTTTCTGCGCTGCTACCGCAAACTAGTGACTCCCGCCTCACCGACTTGTATCGAGTGAGACTCACGCCGACTTCAAATGGCAAGAGTGAGACGCTATTACTTGAATAGGCTTTAAGTTCTGGTGCTTCTCATACTTTTCTGCAAGAAAGTTAAAAAAAACAGCGACACTAATAACACACCTAATATTGCATTTTATGCAATAGCTTGGAAAAAAGCTTACTGGTCCATAGCTTTCAAGACTATATCCATTTCTACTCAATAAAGTATACTAATCAAAAGTTGGGCAACCACTCTTGTTGTTATGCGTAAAAAATACATATATGTCATGCCACCTGTTCCATGTGTCATTTACGTTGAGTCGTCTGCATTCAGACTTTAAAATTATCTCGCAATCCAGACAAGACGGAAGATCACTATTCGCGATTTTATGCAATTCACTATTCATCATTATGTGCTATGCATATCACTATTCGCGATCATGTTCGCAATTCTCTGCAAATGTGACGACATTTCAATAATATACAATGCGTACTTACACAAGTAACAGCATATTATGTGCACATTTGAACGCGCCTATAATTCTTTTGCATGGGTCTACTTTTCATGAGCCGGGGTAAAGAACTAAGCTCTCCCTTTAAAATCATTTGAGATAGTAGTAATATGTTCGGAAAACCCGAAACACATTGATGTTAATTGGCATCCCCTCATCATCTTTAAGTTTGAACTTTGAACAAACAAATTTCATAGAAGTTCAAACTAGACGGGCCATTTTAATGGGTATTATTGCTAAACCGTGACATCAAGGTCTCTCTTGCACAGTATGAGTTATGTGCAATTTGAATTTTATTGTCATAGCTACTCTCCTATATTACGTTAATAAACAACTGCCCTTCTGTAGTGGGCCTCCGTAATTGCGACAGATAAAATAAAGAACTATATAGAAATTATGTAGAGTGTCTAGACGACGTCCTAGCTACGAAAAGGAGACTGAAGATGTCGTCGCTAATAGTGATACCCAGGATGCATCAATACCAGCAGCGGAGCCAGAATTTATCACGGGAAGGGGGAGAGGGGTGAATTAATTGTACTTTGTGTATATTCATGCGTGCGTGCGTTTGTATGTGCGCGCATACATACACTTGCGAAATTTGATATTTTTGGAGAAGTGTGAGTCCCCAAGCCTGGCTACACTAGTAACCGTTACACACCACACAACCATGCAGAAAATATTCTCAACAATTTTCCTTCAGGAACACGTCTCACCACTCTGCTCCATACAGCACAACTCTTGTGCAATAATACTGCAATATTACTACTTAAATACTGGCCTACAGTGCTGGCCAATGAGCTCTGACAGGGCCGGAATAATCACACAGAAAGCAAGCAAGTATTCATCCGTATTACTAGCATTAACACTTTATGCAGATTTCAAGATGTTTAGCTTGCGCGAAGAATCTTGTGGACGAAAGCAGATCTAATGCTGGCATGACTTGGAGCAGGTGGATTTGCAACTAGAATTTTTCCTACTACCCATACATGCTACAATATTTGATGCACGTAGAGACGTGACAACAACGTGTTCCCACATGAGCAGCGCAAAAAACCTTGTTTTATTATGAAAATATGTATGGCGAGTCTGGTGTGCTCGTTCATGCATGTAGGAACTATTCCATACATACAGAAGGGCGCCTGCGTCCACTTACTCTTCGACATTAAACGGTGGCTTAGGCTGTGTATCCGCACTCACTCTGGCTTCATTGACGGGATCGCAATGGATTTTCTTCAACGGGAACTCACGATACAAAAGGTAAGTCACAGAAATCTTCGACAAGGCGGAAAACCTCAATAGCAATGGTTTTATGCACGTTGGTATACTTTTGGTTCAACTTTAGGACACGTCAGTGCATTTAGGAATACTGCTGCGCAAGGTATCTAAAGATATGCATACGACCAGAGCATAGCTGATGATTTTCCTGACGGTGTATTTTTCCCCACCGGATCTGTTAAAGACGGCTGTAACATGTGACCCGTCAACTGAGAGCCTTGGCCGAGCGATGACGTCACTTCGCGTCACCATGGCAACCCACAGCCACTCGTGTCGCCGTGATGAAAGTGTGGTAAAGCCGTGGAATGTCACTTGGTTGGTGTGGTTGCTTGCGGACTAATGTGTGCTCTCGCTACAGCGAAATAGCGTGACTTCGTCCCCTGAATATATGCTGGCGCTCTGTCTCCGAATCCGTGTCGCAGATTCAAGCCTTATGTCCCCAGGGGTAGACACAATAAAGTGTGCAACGCACTCCTGATGGAAAGGCAGCGCACAAAAAAAAAAGTTTAGTCAGGCCAAATCCAACCCCAATCAGCGATAAAGAACGGATCCAGAGTGGCGCTAATAGCTTTAGAAAAAAGAATTGAATATCACGAAGTGCAGGTTCACTATTCCTTCAGCCTTGCAACAGCAATAGCGTGCAAAGCCAGGCGCCATTTGTTATGGTTTTTTGTTTGCACTCTTCGCGACGTAAGCGACAAAAATATGGGTCGCTAGATGTGAAATTATGAGGATCACAAAAGTTAACAGAGTGACACAGTGACAGCACCCGGATATAATAATTAAGCACTGTGATGAAAAGGCACTTATTTAAGCTCTCTTTTCTGGAAGGCACATGTTTGTTCTTCGCATGCTTTATTTCTGACAAGTGGTACTTTAATTCACACTGTAATTTTGAAGGCGGACCTTATGTAATGCAAGTGAAGCAAATGCAGAGTAATGTTGAGCAATACAGCAACCTCGGCCTATTAAGATAAAATAGGACACATCTGTTCGCTCGCCCTGTCCACTCACATCCGTGAGACAACGCTAAGTGAGCGATGAATGCACTCAAACCTGCATTTTAACTAGAATTTTAAGCTATTAAAGTAAAACACACAGAATTCATACTCACTAGGTAAATCGCTCCTAAAGCTGGCCATCGACACGTTCGACAATTGAGAAATAATATTGCGTGTTTGCGCGGACTTAGAATTAAATCTTCACGAGGCGAACAGTACAAGAAAAATTTCTAGAATCAGTCAATGGAGGATGGACACCGCAGGTGATAAGCGTTTGTTTTTCTCAAAATACTATGGCTGAGTGTGCGCGCGTAAGCTGCCGAACGTGCTGCGTTTTTCTCCCTTCCCTTCCTTCTCTCTATCTTTTATCTTCCCCATTCCCTTCTCATGCGCAGTGTAGGAAACCAGCTACCTATAGGCTGGTTAACATCCCTGCCGTTCTTTTCCTCCTATTTTCTTTTCTTCCAAATACGCATATAACTGCAGCGGAAATAAAAGTGCGAGCAGAGAAGTGAATTGCCAGCTGTTTGGGTCTTCTTAAAATACGCACAAAGCAAGCAATGTGAATCCAGAAACCACATTCTAATAGACAACTTCATCGATACCGTCATTCTTCACCCCTCACGTAAAGCTCCACACGGGACTTTGGACGATACTATAAATAAAAAAATAAAGATGAAACGAGCCTGTGGAGTTTCGATTTCAGAAGGAGCTAATGCTGACTTTGTTTAATGAGGCATATCTAAGGCGAAAGCCTTAGAGGACTGATCAAACGCTAAAATAGACTGGCGTTCCACGCCGGTGTCTCCAGGTGCGTCAACGAGAATTATGCAAAATAATAATATTGCATGATGATATCACGCCCCGAGCTGCCAGAATGTGTCACGTCATGATTCCGTCCTTATGACTTCATCACGACGTTGCCACAACTGATGTCACAGGATGAAGTCGTCACAGGATATCATCGCTTGATCAAGCGTGTGCATATCTTAGAGGCAATGCAAAACCAGGTGAAGTGCCTCCGATCTTAGAGGCCATGCGCAATCACTTTAGGTGCCATGTTTCCGGATGGTGGAGACCCTAAAACAATACAATGACTAGGGAGAAAAGAATGGCTTCGTACACGAGTCACCTAAGGTGTGCTCATAAATGGCCGTGGGAGTGATCAGATGCGAAGCAGCTTATGGTCGATGCTTGTCTTTTGTACGTCGTCGTAGCCGCGCTAGTAGTCGGAGCACCCACTAGATGACTCTGTCGCAAAGCGCTCACTCCACACCAGCGCATGCGCTAATGTGAGTGGCGACTGCTTGCGGATTTGTGCTGCTCTGTATATTAGAAGCACTTACGCCTCTCCCTCTCTACAACATCCAGCGTAGTAGTGTGAATGAAGACACGAGCATGAGTGCGGTGGAGGCGAGGACTCGCAACGCGGCTATGCTCGCTACCATAAACGTCTACGGTGATAAATAGAGAGCACCGCTGCACAGAACTTCAAGTTGAACAATGGCTGCTCCGCACACTACTCAAGGTTTCCTTCACGGGGGGGGGGGGGAGTGTAACATTTTTTTGCCCCTTTCATTTCATTGGTTACTAGGGTGCCCTCCCCCCCCCCCCACTCCGTGTGCATAGCTACACATATCGCAACACATCTAGGCAACGTTTCTTTTAGCAGTTTAGCGCTGTGCAGAAGACAGTGACGTTCTACACACGTTGCCAGCATGTCTACATTATAATAAATAAGCATATGAACAGGTGAATATAAAAATATACCCATGGAATAAATAAATCTTTGTACAAACCTGTACAGCTACACGACTAAAATTTTCCTTATGCACACTTGGCCCAACGGAAAAACATAGCTAATGCGCTTTAGTAAATCAATTTTCATTGCGAGTTTGTTCGTAGATTGCGAAGTAGGATACGTAGCGTACATAAAACTCAGACGTGTTCTCATGTCGTCATTGTTCAATTAGCGCTGTGATTTTTGCTACTGAAGTCACTATTTTCACCATTGAGACTCTCGTCTGTGCAACTGCAAAGTATAACGCTGAAGAATGAGTGACAACACGAAATGTTCCTTTTTGATTCATATACATGCATGTGCAGCAATATGTGATTTGTCCTATGTTCATTTTCACAAAAAATCAAAAGTTGCGCAAGAGATACAGAACCGCGACAGATGCAAGAGACATCGATATAGGCAAAGGTTTAAAGCCGGAAGGTTACAAGGTGATGTCGACTACACTATATTTGGGAATAGAAGAAGTCGACTGACAGGGTAAAACAGGACAGGACAAACAACTTTATTTGGTCTTGAGAGGCAAGGCAGCGGGCCAACTATGTAGGTCCCCACCCAGCCGTTGGCTAGTCCCATGTCGGAACAGAGAGGCCATGCCTCTCCGCTCGTTCACGGGCCCTCTGGACAGCCTGAAGCTGGGACGTCTTGTCTGTGGTCTGTGATTGCCGTCGTCCAGTCTTCTTCTGTTTTAAAATCCTGTAACGCAGGGCACTGCCAGAGCATGTGACTCAAAGAGCAAAATTCCCCACAATCTGGGCAAAATGGATCAATATCCGGATGAAGCATGCTCAGAAAGCCCCTAGAGGGGTAAGACCCCGTCTGGAGCATGCGGAGCGTGCTTGCTTGTGATCTGTGGAGCTTATGATGGGGAAAGGGAAAAGTCTGTCGCTCTCCTCTGTAATGAGATGTTATCTCGTGAAAAGTAACGAGAGGGTCACTGTGGACGAGCTCTCCCGAAACCACCCGAGAGACCACCCCGTCGCGGCTTGTGAAACCTCGCGCACAGTCGTGGGCTATCTCGTTTGGGTTCAGGTGACCCGGCAGTACGTCTGGTCCCATGTGAGCGGGAAACCAGACTATGTGATGAATAACGTCTGAGGGGGGTTTGCTGTGGAGAATTCTGGCTGCCTCTGTGGCTATCAATCCCGATGCGAATGCCCTAACGGCCGCTCGGGAATCGGTGTACACCGTGGTGCGTTTCGTGTCCAGTAATGCCAGCGCTACAGCAGCCTGTTCTGCTACATCGACCAAGGAGGTCTTCACTGAAGCTGCCGAGACAAGTTCTCCCCTGTCATTGACTACTGCCACGGAAAACCCGCTGCCGCCGGCGTGGCGCGCCGCGTCCACAAATGTCTCTGTTCCGGAGAGGTTCTTTATGAAAGCCCTAGCCCTCGCCAACCTACGACCTTTATTGTGTTGGGGATGGATGTTTCGTGGAAGAGGGTCAACAATAAAGGAGTTCCTTGTTTGATAATCAAGCTGCGTAGTTTCTCCCTGATTGAAGATAGGACGGAGGCCTGCCGCATCGAGCAGTTTTCTTCCTGTTTTGAAACTCGATAACCGAATTATTTGTGCTGACCTTTGCGCTTCAATTAATTCCGAAGTGGTGTTGTGCACTCCCAACTTCATGAGTTTTTCTGTGCTAGTCGTGATTGGGACGCCGAGCACCTTTTTGACACTTTTGCGCATGAGCGTGTCCAATTTATCCCTTTCCGTGTTGGTCCAATTGAGAGCCGCCACTATGTATATGATATGGCTCATGAGGAAAGCGTGGTGGGCCCTAAGGAGGATATCCTCGCCTATGCCGCCCTTCTTGTTGGACACCCGCATAATTAATCTCAGAATGTTCTCTGTTTTTGTGGTGAGATGGGCTATAGTCTTTGCGTCGCATCCCTTAGAGTCTAATAAAAGCCCCAGAATTTTCATAGAATTGACTCTAGGAATTGTGCGACCATCCTTGGTGCAAACGCTAATGGGCACCTGATCGAGAGGGGTGAGTCCCCTAACATCTCGTCTAGCCTGTCTGTACAGCAGGAGTTCCGACTTTTCCGGTGAAAGCGCCAGTCCCGTACCTTCCAGGAAAGACTCTGTAACGTCCAGAGCCTCCTGTAGAGCTTGTTCAACCGCCGCCTCCGATCCTCCGGGACACCAGATTGTAATGTCGTCAGCATATAAAGCGTGTCCGACATTAGGAACTTTAGAAAGGCTTGCCGACAGCTTGCGCATGGCTATGTTGAATAGAAGGGGGGAGATAACTGCCCCTTGGGGAGTACTCCTTCGTCCGAGTTTGAAAGGCTCCGAGACTGATTGTCCCAGTTTTATTGCCGCCGTCCGACTCTCGAGGAAAGATTCAACGAAGGAGAAGAATTTAACTCCCAGGTTCAAAGCCGATATCTCCTTAAGAATATAGTCGTGTTTGACAGTATCGAATGCTTTAGTGAGGTCCAGTGCGAGGACCCCTTTTACATCTTTGCTTGGAAAGTCAATTATTTGTGTTTTGAGGAGGAGCATGACATCTTGCGTGGAAAGTGAGGGCCTGAAACCTACCATATTATATGGAAATAGGTCATTCCTCTCGATGTAGCGCGATATCCTGTTGTGTACTGCATGTTCTGCTACTTTGCTAAGGCAAGAAGTAAGGGAGATCGGGCGGAGGTGATCTAAGCTGGGTGATTTACCTGGCTTGGGGATTAAGACCACTGTGGCCCTCTTCCAAGTTTCTGGTACGACGCCCTCCTCCCATACCCTGTTTATCTCCTTCACTAAGGCCTGAATGGCTTTATCATCCAAATTTCTTAAGAGCCGATTCGTAACTCCATCGGGATCTGGGGCAGACCTTCCGTTTAGGCTATGGAGCACTTCCCTGATCTCAGCTTCCGAGAAGGGAGCGTCCAACTCTGGGGAAGGCACACCCTCATACCGGTGGGGGACAGAAGTTGAGCTCTGGCTAAGCGGGAGGTACTTGTTGGCAAGTACCTCCCGACAGTACCTCCTGACAAGTACCTCCTGACAGGGTAAAAGAAGTAAGGAAAAAGAGGCCGCGATAGGAAAGATAGGCATGATAAGCAGTACAGAAAAAAAGGTATTTATCCCTAGACAGTGGAAAGGGGTACAGGAATAGGAAAGTTAAGAGGTGGACAGGAACAGATAAAAAAGGAAATAGACTAAGCATGACTAAAAGACAGGTATAGTCTAAAGACAGGTATAGCATGGCTAAAAGACACTCACATACAGGCCTTCACTGCTCAGCTTATCTCATCCAGTAACACGGAATGGAGTAATTCTACAGACACCTCAGGGATTCAACGTTATCTATTCTACGTATTTTGGGTTTGTCAACGGCGAAAGGGGACGCTCCTGCAGATGATTGGCTGCCGGCTCACAACGCTGTAGTATGATCAGAAAAAAAAAGACAGACCATGAGAATAGAAGGATGAAAAGAAAACGTGAGAGCGACAAGTCGTTTTTAATTACCCCTTATAATGAATTCAACGGGGCAGCGTTAGGACGAATACACGAACGAGAAAAGACACGAACAGCACTCGTTCGTTGATTGTGAACCCTAATCATTATTTACTCCTTTTGTTTGCATTCTGTGTAATCGTCTGCCCGTTTAATGTTCGCTGCGTGAAGACTTAGCTTGTGACGAAGGGTTTATAAAACGTTAAAATATTACTCATTAAGATGGACAGACGGACGGACGGACGGACAGATGGATGGACGGACGGACGGACGGACGGATGGACGGATGGATGGATGGATGGATGGATGGGTGGATGGATGGATGGATGGATGTATGGATGGATGGATGGATTATCATGATCAGGTATTCACCTCGGAAATTGGGTGACAGACAGATGTCGTACACAAAGAGGTGAGAGAAGCTGAAAAAGAGAGAAAGAAAGCAAAAGGTGGAATAAAGAGAAGAGCTTGATGACGAAAATTTCTCACCAGGTGGAGAGATTCTAAAGTGCCGAATCACGATTCGTATAGGGAAGCGTCGTAGCCACCTGCGGCTGTCCAGGCTATCCAGGGTCTAAAGGAGGAGGGCCCGTATCGGAAGTCATGGTAAGGAGGACAGATGTGAGAGTCAGGAAAAAGAAAAGGGGGAGTATGGCGCGTAAAGTATACCAGATGCAGGATGATAAATAGCCAAATGGAGAGAAAAAATGCAGAAAGAGAGAGAAAGATAAACCAATACTTAAAGAAAGAAGATAGAGAAACTGGGGAAGCAACCGAGATATAGAGAGTTAGTGAGATAAAAATTGGAAAGAAAAAGAAAGACAAAAGGAGGAAAGAACAGAAAGAAAAACAGAAGGAGAACAAAAAAGTTGAAATAAAGAAACAGAAAGAAATGCGGGAAGTTGGCACCAAGTCGCACAAAGTTTTGAACAGCGAAGATGGCAGATCTTCATACAAAATTTAAGTACAATACAGCGAAACCTGCTGACAGCACAGAAAGACCTAGCAAGAACCATTTACAATATATTAGAATCCGTCATTAGACTAAATACATGAATATCAACAAGCCTCACTTGGCCAAGCTTTGTGTGACTTAATGAAAACTTGCTGCATTTTTCTAAGTAAACGGACGTACCACACCGACAGCTTTGAACACAGGCTAGAGAAAAAAAAAGGCAGATCCCACGTAAAGTGGGAATCGATTATATGCAAAGCACGAATGAAGAAGGTTTATATATCATTTTAAAATCAGCACAATGTTACGAAGTGGTGGTAAATTATGCCGTAAATGAGTTCCATGTGATGATTATCACGTGTTATGATTCAAGTTACGTGATATCGAATTTGGTATATGTGGAGCTAGCAAAATGGCCGCCAGCATGCTAGGAGCGTAGCAGGTAGTTCAGTTTTACATGACACGCATTTCAAGGTTATCATGTTTGGACGTGTCATTTGCATTTGTCGTCCATTGACTTCGCGTGATACCAAATTTGGTATATGGGTAAGTAGTGAAACGGCCACAAGCACGCTAAGAGCGTAGCATGTAGTCATGTTTTACATGACACGCATATCATGACTATTATGTTTGGACGTGTCATTTACCTTCATCGTGTATTCGTCATGCAATACCAAATCTGGAGCTAGCGAAACGGCCACGAGTGCATCACAAGCGTGGCATGGGGTCATGATGTTACATGACACGCATCTCATGAATATCATGTTTGCACCAGTCACATACCTTCGTCGTACATTCATGTCTCGTGAAACCAAACTTGGTACATGTAAAACTAGCGAAACGGCGGCGAGCACACGTAGCGTTGATGCGCTCATAATCATAAGGTGGTGGTCGACGTTAAACCCCACATATCAATCAATCAATCAGCGTTGATGCGCGTGTAATGCTAGATGCAACAAGCGTCTGTCGGCGAGGCCCGGCGGCAACCGTCGTGAAATGCGACATGCTCCATTTCGTGCCGACGACGTTACCCAGACAGCACCGCGTCATAAAATAAAGAACTGACCGCGTCTGCCTAGCTTGGTGACGGAGGGACGCCGGGTGATACACGTCAAGGCAACGCAGCGCGGCGCGCGCCTGCCAGCATATGCCAGGCAGATAGGCGCCTGGCGTGGCATTGCCGGCGTGACTCGACGAAACGAACACGCGCCGGGTCACGTTGAAGTGTATTGGCGCTTTGAGTGTGGCATGTAGTCATGTTGTTACATGACACGCATGTCATGATTATTATGTTTAGACGTGTCATTTAGATATGTCATCCGTTCGCGTGACGTAATGCCGATTTCGGTACATGTGAAGCTAGCGAAACGGCCACAAGCGCATCATGAGCGTAGCTTGTAATGATGTTACTTCACACGCATCTCATGATTATCATGTTTGCACCAGTCACATACCTTCCTCATTCATTCACGTGCCCTAATACCGAATTTGGTATATGTGAAGCTAACTAAACGACTGCGAGCGTACCATGAGCATGGCGTGTAGTCGTGACACATGACTTACATGACATGCGTGTCATTACACAAGTGACGTTAGGGTCGGTCACTTGTGTTCGCTATGCAGTCATGTTACACGTTGCCGATCTTGCAACATGTCATGTGAACGGAACCACCGCAAGAGCAGCAAGACCATAAAATGTAAATCATTACATTCATGACATACTTCTCATGATAGTCATGTTATGACTAGTCAATTATTCTTGCCATACAGTCATGTTATGCCATACCAAATTTGATATTGATACCATTATCAAAACAGCCAAGAGAGCTAAAAGTCGCAGACGGATAGATAGATAGATAGATAGATAGATAGATAGATAGATAGATAGATAGATAGATAGATAGATAGATAGATAGATAGATAGATAGATAGATAGATAGATAGATAGATAGATAGATAGATAGATACGCTCAATGACGCCGAAGTTGTCTAAGAAATGTTTCGCATTAAAAAAACCTGTTTCACAGAAGCTCACTCTATGGCCGGCTTTTGGGTGCTGTCTCAAACGTGTCACTTCATACTCAAGTTTCTTACATACCAGTAAGCATAGATCGTAGGGATCTGGATAGGTTGTAAAGTTGGGCCACTACTTCCTGGCGTCATCTAGCTAAACATTCATGCATTGTTAGCTGTTATATAATGCAACAAAAGTTTGAGAATCACGCACAAGCTCTGTAAGATACCTTGATGTAACTAAGTCCTTAAGTTCCAGTTACGTATAAGTTTATGATTTCGGTACGTTGATTTTACATGGCATGGATCACAAGCCCCATAACCAATAAAATAATGAAATGCAGTAACGCAAAAATACATGGCGAGTGAGATTAGGTATTGCGTGCCACGCACAGTAGAACCCACCACAGAAAACCAGTACCGCCCCGCCGCGCTGGTCTAGTGGCTAAGGTACTCAGCTGGTAACCTGCAGGTCGCGGGATTGAATCCCGGCTGCGGCGGCTGCGGTGGCTGCATCGCTTCCGATGGAAGCGAAAATGTTGTAGGCTCATGTGCTCAGATCGGGGCGCACGTTAAAGAACCCCAGGTGGTGGAAATTTCCGGAACCCTCCACTACGGCGTCTCTCATAATGGTGGTGATTGATTGATCAATCGATCAATCAATCAATCACAAAACCAGTACCATGTTCTATTTCTGTAATATATATTATATAGTGCCTAATACACACAAAGTAAAAAAAGCCCACCTCCCACTAAATAGAAGCATGAGTACCATGCGAAGCAGCGCATAGGTCGACTTAATGTTCCGTTCACCACGGCACCTTGCCTGATGTTAACGCTTCCAGGCAAGTGGAGCACGTCACGAATCTAGTGCAGTTTTTGTTGCTGTTACTGGTCCCGAACTCCTGTTCGAGCACGCCTATCGGGTTCACATATCGCCACGCCACGCAGAAGCACGTGGGTTCGTCGCGCGTGTGCAATATGTCATTCCCCAACGCCATCACGTGATTACTGAGAGAGTGTAAGGGGGAGAGGCCAAAGCCTCTTCCGCAGGCCTGAACGCGCTACCACGTGCCAGCACGTTCTGACTAGGACACAAGGCGTTGGTTCATCACGCGCCTGCAGAGTCTTGTTTTCTGCTGCCATCACACGATTGTCGAGAGAGGGTAAGGCAGAGAGGCCACAGCGTCTTACTTATAATAATCCTGTACACAGGCCCGAACGACCTAGCGCCTGAGCGCGTTCTGGCAATGCTTGGACCAGCTGTTGCGCATGCACCGTAAGGGTGGTGACGTTCACAAGAACCAGATTGAGCTCGACTACAAGCTGCTTTGCATCTGAAAAAAAAAAATCCGTCATTCGTAATAAAGGGCCCCTAAACAACAAATAACCACTCGCGCGCTTCTCTCCGTGCCCTTCCTCTATTGACAACAGCTGTCATGACATCCCCAGTATCATTAGGTGATGTCGAGCGCAAGAGACGCTGTCAGTGGACGAACAAAAGCCTCTTTTCTGCAAGTAGATGTGCGTGTATCTGGCATTTTTGTCTTGGACACTGAGGAAGGGTACTCCAAGAGGCGGACAGACGATCCGACGAAGGAAAAAGCGAAACGAGCAAACATGTGGAGCTCCGCCAGCGTTGTGGACAACTTCAACGCCACAACTAGACTTCGATCTCTGGGTAGTTGGCCCTCGGGCGAAAACCAGTGTTTAGAAAACTTTCTTCTCAGAGACAGTGGCCTCACATTTGATGAGGGCCTGTTGGCAAAAAGCGATCCCGTTTAGAAAAAGTTTATATACACTATGTACAAAAAACAAAGGCTTCATAAGATTCCAGTAATAGGGCACATACACTTCGGCACATCTATGTAACACGACAAACATCACTACGTTGCAAGGAGAAAGAGAGAGAGAGAAAGAGAGAGAAGGAATGTAGGAAAGGTAGGAAGGTTAACTAGACTATGCGTCCAGTTTGCTACCCTACACACGGGGAGGGGGAGTAAAAGAGAGAGAGAAGGATAGACACATGTCACATCACACACACAATGCCGAGTTTCACAGGCGGTCCTCAATGAAGTTGCTGACAAGTATCTCAGGAGGGCTCGTGTGGCTTTCTGTGCTGATGTGCTGCGCGACCAGGCTCCTAAGATATTTGCTTCATTAAATGGCCGGTCATCGAGTCTATTCAAGGCACACTGGAGAGTCCGGCGATCTTCATCAAATTGGGCACAGTGGCACAAGAGATGTTCAATAGTCTCTCTACAGTTGCAGCTTTCACACATGGATGAATCCGCCATGCCAATGCGATAGCTGAATGACTTAGTAAACGCTACCCCAGTCCACAGCCGGCACAGCATTGTAGCGACACGTCGAGAAATCTTGGATGGCAGTTGTTTCTGACGTAATGACTTAAGATTTGTAGGGTGATGATTGGAGTTAAGTGGAGACTTCCAGTGCGCAAGCGTGGCATTATGCGCAATGTGATGAAGTTCTTAGCTGCGTCTACTCTTGACAAGGGTATTAACAATGTGGGCGCTCCATCGTGGGCACATCGGGCAGCGTCGTCGGCGAGGTGGTTACCACTGATGCCACAGTGGCCCGGCAACCATTGTAAAACTATGTCATGCCCTTGATCAGCAGCGCGATGACAAATTTCATTAATACGATACACCATCTGGTGGTAGTTTCCACGTCGTAGACTTCGCACGCATTGAAGGGCTGCCTTGGAGTCGCAGAAAATGGCCCATCTACTAGGGGATTCATGCGTAACAAACTCCACAGCGGCTCGAAGAGCGGCGAGCTCGGATCCCGTAGATGTCGTGACGTGTGATGTCTTGAACTTGACGGTGATTGATGATGATGGTATGACAAAGGCACCTGTCGAACTTCCCGAGACCGAACCGTCCGTGTAAACATGAATTCGGTTAGCATACGACAAATGCAAAAGGTCCAGTGAGATCTGCTTGAGGGCTGCAGATGACAGGCTTGCCTTTTTAGATATCCGCGGCACTTCAAGGTGCACAGTCGTTCCATGCATCACGTTGCAAGGAAGACATGATTGCTTTAATATACATGATATGTTGGCATACGTGTACACAAGAACTCATGCGATATCATGATACAATGAATGGTATAACAATACAATAGATGCAATGAAACTAAATTGGTTACAAACGAAATCATGAATAACTACTCAGCGGGCGCTGCTTAGCACCACGTCGGTAGAAAAATAAGTTTTACCCTTTCGTGTTCAACATTGACGAATGGGCACGACCAAAGCCGCAGAAACTCATGCTCCGCGAGAAAGAAAAGCCTCTCAGAGAGGAACGCAAGGATTTCTCGTCTCATTCGGCCCAGTATCGGCCACAAAGCACGCTGGCGGCAGTTCGCAGCCACGGCCTCGCATCGGTTTCGCCAAAGGCTGAACAGCCCCGCACCTATTATAAGAGCCGAGAAGTGCCCGCGAGGGAATCGGCTGTTGGAGACGAATGTTCGTGCACCCTGCCCCCGAAAACCAGCATGGACCGCACGCCAAGAAAGGTGGGAGACCACACATTCAATTGTCACATGTCGATTGGTTTCGACCATGACGCTATTGGGGCAAGTGGAAGTGCGAACCACCTGCCATCGCTGCAACCGATCTCGAGTGGGAAGCAAGCCTCAGCCCAACCGCCAGATAAAGTCCCGAAGATGTCCTGTTTAGAAAAATTTTATTCTCACGAACAGTGAAGAACGATTACAATCCAACAGAACATCGCGACGGAACACAACATCCAGAGACACACAAAAAATTATTACAAAAATATATGTTCACATATGTACCCGGAACTCACCATACACCGATACACAAAAATTGTTACAAAAAGGTATGTATACATATGTACAATACATGGTAAACGAAGAATACACAAATTAAATCTAAAAATCTATATGTTAGGTATTTACATAGTATTTACAAAGTATTTGTGCGAGTACTAAACAAAGATTAACCTACCAAAACAAGGCAGGCCTGAAAACAAGCTTTACACGTCTCTCGCAGACGAACACAAAAGGGCAGAACCACTGTCCAAAGAACTCCACCTCACCCAGAAAGAAAAGTTTCTGCGACAAAAGAGATGGTATTTCCTTGTACAGTCGCTCCAAAATCGTAAGAGCTCCATGGCGACGACCTGCTGCAACAGCCTCACAGCGATTGCGCCGATGACAGTAGGCACCAGCGACAATGAGAAGGCAGGCAAAGCAGCCTCCGGAACAACGTCCAGAATAAACAAAGTCGTTTACTCTGAGGCCACAAAATGCAGCATGCACGTCCTTCTGGAAAACACGAGAAACAACGCATTGTCTTAAAACATGCTGATCTGTTTCCCGTAGGCAGCAGTTCGGACATGTTGCTGGCTGGACTATTCTCCACCTTTCGAGGTGTTCAAGGGTAGAAAGAACACCCCACCCCAGCCGCCACATGAAGTCCCGGAGGTGGCCAGGCAGAAATGATGCCGTCAGCGTGCTCCAAGACACACGACTACAGCGGGTGTGGCGTGCCGGAGGAACTAACGGGAGAAACAAAGCAGCCCTTGTTTCAAGGATTCAATTGTTTAACACATGTACCCAAGGACAAGTCGACTGGATATGGCGAAAAAAATGTGACAGCTGTTGCACAAAACGAAAGAAAAGTTACTGATTTTGGGCCCCAATTAAGATCCACATTAGGCCTTAAACGTGCTTAGAAAAAGGGGTTAACGATTGTGAGCATTGGGTACTCTACTATGGGAGAGCGTGAAGCCGTCCCGCGGACTACGCATACAGTGAAACTGGTGCCAGCTCTGTAAATGTTCTGTGTTTAGAACGAGTTTATTAGGGGCGATGCTCCTCATAGCGGCACCCGTTCGTCCCTCGTAGTCGTAGTGTCGTAGTCGTAGTGTGTAACCAGTCTTACGTTTTGACCTGCAAGGTGGTGCCGGTGAGAGTTATCTCCTGTGCGTTGTTGAACAATAAAAAATTCGTAGCATGCGCGTTGACTAAAAGCCGAATTCCCTGTCTCTCATTCCCTATTAGCAGCCATTGGCATGTACATTGAGTACTATCTGACAAGAAAGAGTTGCTACGATATACTCGCCGGGCGTAACCTCCTTGGTTTTAGAAAGGTTTAGCGAGCGTTGGGCCGCAGTGCCATGAATACAGTGAACTAGTATACACCACGAACTCGAGGTGGTTAAAGGTGGGAAGTAGATCCGAAGCGCAAGCCGTAAGAAAGTGTGCGTGCGCCACCTCTCATTTAGTCCTTGGAATGTCCGCTGGATTGCGGTGCTTCTATATCGGGACGATATGATGAAAAGATGCGAGATGGTGGTACTTGGAGTGTTGAATAGATGGACGAACATACACACAGACAGATGCATGGATGGACTCACGGATGGCTGCACCGATGGGTGGACGCAGGGGTGGATGCATGGACGAACGCATGAACGCAGGGACGGATGCACAGATAAACGTGCGGACGCACGAACAGACGCACGCACAGTTGGGTGAATGGACGGTCACACAGACGGACGCATGGACGGACGGAAGCAAGAAAGAATAAACGGACGGATGCTTCGCCCCACTCTCCATCATTCACTCCGTGGATATGCTGCCATTTTTTTTTGTACATGAACGCTGATGCATGCGTATTGTTCACTGCTGTACATGCTAAAATGTTACTTACGTGGCCTTTATTCTATAGTGGGATGCAGCAAACCTTTGGAACGAACGTGTATACAACTGCACAACATATATGTGTGTTTAGAAAAAGTGGTGAAGGATTTGGAGTACGTAGTACTATACTATGGAAGAGCTTAAAGCCGCCTCGTTAGAACTCACAGTGATTGCGGATTACGTGTCAGGTTTACTCAGAGCATGCCACGGCAACTTTTGATTGTTTCATACTCCCGGTGACCACCTGCATCTGTGAGTGCCCTGGATGATGGCCCGAAGAGTGTTTGCTCTTGCACTGGCTTTCTATTCAGTTTTGCCTGCACATATAGCTTGAAATAATAGCAGCCGCAGTGTAAAGGCCTCTGCTGAAAAGCTTTTGGGCGTTCTTAATATCCTTTTAGCTAACGTCACCGAATGAGAAGTGAGAAGCGCGCATTCGCTCAAGATAGTCATCTAAAAATGAAAAAAAAATACGGTGGAAGGCGTTTCGATAGATCGCATCCTGTGGCGGCGGTGGCGATGGTGAAAAAGTTTCCACCATCTTCCCAAAGATAGCTGCGTGGATCATCCACCAATTTGCTGGTTTCACTACTGAACAGATACTGTTGTTGATGCTGTGGCTAAAAATTATGAGAAATTATGGCCGAGACCATTTTATTCTAAACTACCGACTACTTACGCAATTCGCATTGAGTTACTCATGGTTATCTTAATTTTCTACCACGCTATATTGCATCTGTTAACGAGATTCATTGTCGGATATGACACCTGTATGGGGTCTTCTTGTGAAAGGGTGTCTCTGAGGTAGAATGCTGACTGCTACTTGGAGACTCTGAGTCCAATTTCCGCGTATTCCTAATTCTTTTTCTCCCATTTGATGCGATAGCAGTTGCGGGTGCAAGCGGCGTGGTCAACTGCGCCGGATAACTCTACTAATAAAATCGGCTTTCGTGATTTCATAACAGCTTCTAACAGCGGACAGCATTCGTATATTTGCACATAAGAAAAATAGAGAAAATGATTGACTTTCCTAAGATGCAAAATTAATAATATCTTTGCCATCTTTTTCGAACTTATGTTTTGTGCGAGAGCACGGTACTCTTGGGGACAACTATTTAAATTACAGAGGAACGTAATTTACCGAACCTTTTATCACGCCTGGGTACTAGAATGATTCATGGCATGCAGACATGTTTAGAAACATACTTGATTATGAAGCTATTGTTCCAGAAGAGCCTAATCTCTAGACATAATCTGCTTAAAACGTCATTTTTTACTTTAAGGTTCACATCACCACTGACGTTATTTCTTGGCAAACTTCGATGATTCAGAGCGAATCTATCTATCTATCTATCTATCTATCTATCTATCTATCTATCTATCTATCTATCTATCTATCTATCTATCTATCTATCTATCTATCTATCTATCTATCTATCTATCTATCTATCTATCTATTTATCTATCTATCTATCTATTTATTTATCTATCTACCTATCCACCTACGACTTTTAGCTCGCCTGGCCGTTTCGATAATGGTATCGATACCAAACTTGGCATGGCATAACACGACTGCATGACGCACATAACTGACCAGTCATAACATAAAGACATTTGCGTCACGGAAGCTAAGATATGGCATTTCATGGTCTTGCTGTTCTGGCTGTGGTTTCATTCACATGCCATATTGCGAAATTGGTATGGTATATGACATGACTGCAAGGCGAGCACAAGCGACGGACCCTAACATGAAAATAATGACATGCGTGTCCTGTAACAACATGACTACAAGCCACACTCATGATGTGCTCGCGGCCATTTTACTAGCTTCGCTTATACTAAATTTTGTATTACGGGACGTGAATGGATTACGAAGGTATGTGACTGGTGCATACATGACAATCATGAGATACGTGCCAAGTAACCACATGACTACATGCCACGCTCATGGTGCACTCGAGCCGCTTTCGCTAGCTTCCCGTATACCAAATTCGGTATTACGGGACGTGAATAGATGATGAAGGTGAATGACTTGTCCAAACATAATATTGCCGCGCCCGAAACAAAGAACGAAGACGATGTGTGCGCCGACCGCCTCGTGAAAAGGGGGACTGAAGAAGACGACGTGCTTTTGTTTTGCTCGCCTGCTCTTAGCTCCTGCATAAAAACACACGCCGTTGGTTCTCGGACTCAACGTCTCGGTGCACTGCTTACGTTGAACCGCGACACTTGTGGAGACGCTGGGTAGCAAGCCTGCCGATGCTCAACACCCTATTTGGGAGCCGTCAAGTCCCGACACGCAGCCACCTGTGACACCAGTGCACCGCTTCAGTCGGCGGTTGCTAGGCCTATCTCCTGAGCTGTCCCCCTTCGACGAACATTCTACCAGGCATTACGTACCTCTACCAATGGCCTCCGATAGCCAGCCACAGTTGGTCCAAGGGATACAAGGCAGCCCCGTTTCCAATTCAGTCCAGGTAACACTTCTTCAGCCGCTCGTGTCTGATCGCTTCAGTGGTGCCCCACACGAAGATGTTGAAGATTGGCTTGAGCATTACGAACGCGTTACCGACATCAACCAGTGGAATGCTCATCAGAAGCTCGCCCGCACGTATTTCACTCTCGATGACGGCGCTCACACGTGGCTTGAGAATCGAGAAGGCCATATATCCACATGGGATGACTTTCGTCAGCAGCTGATTGACACCTTTGCTGGCGTCGGCCGTCGAGAGTGGGCTCAGCAGTTGCTCGAGTTAAGGCTTCAAAAACCTAACGAAACTGTGGCAATGTTTGCTGAAGACGTGACGCGCCTCTGTCGTCGGGCTGATCCCAACATGTCCGAGGAGAAGAAGTTGCGCTACCTTATGCGCGGCGTGAAAGAACAACTGTTCGCTGGACTTGTGCGCAATGCCCCAACTACCGTGGCTTCTACAAAGTGACTTCATGCGCAAATTACTGTCTCAGCTATAGCATCGGGGCGATGCTCTTTTAAGGGGAGGCCAATGCCGCGCCCGAAACAAAGAACGAAGACGATATGCGCGCCAACAGCCTTGTGAAAAGGGGGACTGAAGAAGACGACGTGCTTTTGTTTTGCTCGCCTGATCTTGGCTCCTGCATAAAAACACACGCCATCGGTTCTCGGACTCAACGTCTCGGTGCACTGCTTACGTTGAACCGCGACAATATTCATGAAATGCGTGTCATGTAAAACATGACTGCATGCTACGCTTATAACGTGCTCGCGACCGTTTCGCTAGCTCCACATATACAAAGCTTGGTATTACGTGACGTCGATGGATGACGAAGGTAAATGACACGCCCAAACATGATAATCTTGATATGCGTGTCATGCGAAACATGAATATATGCTGCGCCCATAGCGTGCTCGCGGCCGTTTTGCAAGCTCCACATGTACGAAGTTTGGTATTATGTGACATGAATAGACGACGAAGGTAAATGACACATCCAAACATAATATTCATGGCAAGGAAGTCATGCACGGCATAATTTATCTCCGCCTTGTAACGTTGGAACGATTTTAAAGTGACCTATCAACCTTCCTCATTTCTTCTTCGCATATCATCGATTCCCTCTGTACGTGGGATCTGCCAATTTTTTTGAATATGTAATGAAGAATAGAGTTGACCCTGACCTCCAAGCGTGTTGCATAACAGATAAGGATGGGTATTTTTGCAAAATGTTTCATTCAATTTAAAAAGCAAGCTGATCCACTGGGCAGACGTAATAAAATGCAATGAGTGGGTTCTTCGCGGTAGAACTAAATGCGTATTCGCACGCAGTACAATTCAGCACCGTTATTCAAACTAGAATGGCTTTTAACGAGGTGCTGATAGGTGAGTTATCGGTAGAGCCACTGTGTACCAATGAGCATGCGGTGAGGGCGATGGATCAAGGCAGAAGAGGGCTGCGGAGCCAGCTGGTGCGTGAAGAGGACCGTCGCGCAGCTTTGCTGCTGATGTTTTGGATTGCGCAGTGCATTTCGTCGTGCTTCTCTGTAGACTCTAAGTCCAAATTCGCCAGTGTTGCACCAAGTGTACCTGTTACGCCAATAGATGTACGGCTCACCCAACGTCAACAGGGAGTATGCGTACCAGTGCGTGTCGTGTGCAAACGCTCTGCGTAAAACAGGCCAACGCGACGAGTAGCTGCTCACCGATCAACTGCTATGGCGCTGCGGAAAAATATTTCGGAATGAATAAATGCAGATGAGAGTAAAGATGGGTCACAATGAGAAAGCGGGGAAGATGTTCAGACCCGCTACGCAGCATTGGTAAAGAGGGATGGTTAGCAAACGGTAGGTGCGGTGCACCTATAGCCAGAAATTTTTTTTTGGGGGGGGGGGGGGCACCTGTTAAAGGTCCTTGAAGATTCCATATTTTCATGATTGAATTTCGTGAGAACACCCCCTTCACCCAAATTTCAAGGGTGGCTGCGGGCGGCGAGGGCATCCCCCGGCTATGTGTCTGACGTGCTGAATATGAGAATGAATCAGGTGACGTTAAACAAAGCCATGAATGCGTAAGGCTTTTTTTACAGTCTAATGTCCAGTTCACCCTCATTCAAAACATTGTTTAGTCGAGCTGATTGAGCTGATTACCAGTATTAAGCGAAGGCCCACACAGAACATGTCTGATAATTGTTGATATGCAATCATTGACAACCCTATTTTTAAGTATATATGATTATATATACCAGCTAAGTTTTCTGCTTTTCATGAACGAGTTCTGTCTTTCTTCATTTTTAAAATGTTAATTCCGAAAGTAGGCCTGTCAGCGATTATATTTCTACTGCTTATCAAGGACAAATGAGCAAACAGTGCTCTATATCTTGAAAGTAGCATAATGCTCGCCATTCAGGCTGTCGGCATGACTGATAGGTGAGTATGTGTAACGAGGAATGAGCTCTCCACCAATGTTGCAATGCGCGCAGTGAGGTTGTATTGCAAGCTTGGGTCACGTTTACTAAAATGAGGGTGAAGACACGGGTCAGTGAACTCTCTTGAAAGTCGACTCACTCACGCTCAGATCAACCCGGGAGTCTGAGTCTGAGTGAGTGCGGGTGAGTAATATTTTGGTGTGTTTGAGGCCTGTAATTGATTTGATTGATTTGTGGGGTTTAACGTCCCAAAACCACCATATGATTATGAGAGACGCCGTAGTGGAGGGCTCCAGAAATTTCGACCACCCGGGGTTCTTTAACGTGCACCCAACTCTGAGTACATGGGCCTACAACATTTCCGCCTCCATCGGAAATGCAGCCGCCACAGCCGGGATTTGAACCCGCGACCTGCGGGTCAGCAGCCGAGTATCTTAGCCACTAGACCACTGTGGCGGGGCAGTTTGAGGCCTGTATTCACAAACCAACCTCAACCTTTCCTCGAGCTTTCCTTGTCGGTTTTAATTTTTTATTGCGCTTGATAAACAAATAGGACCAGTATTCATAAACCAGTCTAATCCTTATCTTTCACCCTGTTACCATTTTTGTGCCTTTGTAACGTATGTAGAGAGTACAGGAAGTCGAAGAAGACGAGAGGTGGCGCCTAGGTTGGTTTGTATATACGGGCCTGAGTCTGAGTGATTTCGGTTGATTAAACGTTTAGTGAGTCGTAGTACGAGTGAGTACAGTGCAGGAAAGTTTTGATGAGTAGGTCCAAGTGAGCCCTACGCACAAGGTGTATTTATAGAGTGAGTGAGTGAGTGAGTGAGTGAGTGAGTGAGTGAGTGAGCTCTATGCTCTTCGGCTGATCTGTGGGTCTATTTACTCAACTTAAGCATTACTGTAAGCCTTATGTCAGCTCACGTTTCTACTCACGCTCACTCCCACATACTTCAATTCACCAGCGTTCACACACCTGCTATATTTATTGATCTGAGGTGTGAGTCACGAAAAAGGGGGGTGGCGTGGCCAAAGCCACATTGAGATTGCTGATTTCAACCAGCACTGCCACCTCCTACAGATTTGTCTGTATAATACAGTACAGCAAATTATACAGGCACAGAGAAGTAATCAGCCTTTGCGCCTCTTGGACACTCACAGGGCGGAACCTGCTCCGAGCGCTGAGGTTCGAACCAAGCGGCACGGTGCGTAAGGAAGAAGCATGGTCCCCTATTCCGGTGACGGTAGCGGCGCACATGCATCTCAAACCATTCCCACGCAACATGAATCCACAACGCGAGCCCAGACGACGCAAGGCACGCGCTGATCAGGCTGTACAGAAATTGTTAAGAAGTCCTCTTTATCAAGGCTGCGGTAGAACCACTAAAGAAAGGAAGAAACGACTACAGATGCTGCTGTCTACGCGTTTGTAAAAATGGCATGTCCAGTTGTGGCTGAGGGGGTCTCACTAGCTTTTGCATGGCGCATGCGGCCGCGTTACAGAAATTTTAATTGATTCTCAAAGTGCCTATTGATAGTTCTGTCAAGGCATAGAACCGAACTGGGCTTCACACATTTTGCAAAACACTCCTTCACTTCACCATGCGGTGTCGTAGGATTAGTCAGGTGCGCGTTTTATCACGTTTTGCTGGACCCAATAAAAGTTTTTTTTCTCTCTCTCTATCATGTGGGTACCTGTCTGCGAGTGTATTTCCGGGAATGAACGAGTTACTGCACATGTCCGAGGTCCTTCTATCCGGAACACAGTAGCCCGTTCACCCAAACCCGAAGCGAAACCAGAAGAGGGAATCTGCAGCTATATCATGACATTACAACCTAATACAGCAACGGCACGCGACATTTGCCTGGCCATCACAACTCCCTTACCACTAGTGAAAACTAGATTGGGCGCCAGCTCCAGGCAATGGTATTAATTTCCCCTCTCTGGCTCATCTATATCACCCCGCTCTCCATCGACCACACTGCACCAACTGCGGGGTGCCCCGGGTGGATCTTTTCCCCTGCTTGTGGAGCTCCCTTGCCGGTAGACCCTATCCCTAATCCTCCCCTTTCCTCGAGGGAGGCCGCTCTTCGGGACACTGGCTTGGATGACCAGTTGAGGCTGATGAACCAGGCCTGTCTAAAGATGTCGGCCAAGGGGCTCAAAGACGTCTAGGGGCCCAACCACATTCGCTTTGGTCATTTCAAACAAAGTGTATGTACATCCATCTGTTTATTCATTCTCGACCCTGAAAGCTCTTTTCCAGGAGTATTTCACAAAAATATATTGTGTGAGTCATCTCTTCCCATAACAACATCCCTACTACATTGCAACTATTGACATGTGGTACATGGGAGAAAAAGTTCGCCACACACCTTCAGAGACGACCACTATTTCCCCGTGGAACAAAATGCAACTCACTGAAAACAAACCGCTCGGTCGTCTTTACAGCGTGGTTCCACGTCAGGCGAACGCCAAAGTTTCCCGTCTGCTTCGTACCGATAACCTAGATGCCGCTACGATCATCACTTATACTAATGCCATTGTGCGCGGCACTACCATTCATACCGCCCTTTTATGTCCATTAATACCAGAGGCTGGCCAGACATGTTCATATTTCGCGAATCCTTCACCACCGGCTCACCTTGCTGAGCTGACCGCCAAACACAATAGACTGGCATCGCTGATACCTCTTCTACAACCTGGCATGCTTCTCTCAGCTCATCATTCATACGGACTCGACACAAGCTTTTCACGATATATGACGAGTGTATCGCTCTACGTCACTCTCAGATACCATTCACGTTCTTGCTGCCTCCTCCTCTACGCAAATACGTGTTCAGTAGGTTCCACGGGCTGCTTTGCCGGACCTTGTCAAAACTGATTTGGCTACTTACCCTCAAGTTACACCGCACTCGCTACCGAAATTTCCTGGGGACGCACTCAAGGACATATGTTCCGGAAAAAAAAGCCTTCGGCGTATCAGACGAGCTCTTATACCTCCGTGTGGATTAGACCGCCCCGGCACGGCGAAGCGGCTGGAAAGATGCCGCTAACGAAACGCTTCTTTTTCGCTGTACAGGCCGTGTTTTTCATGCTCGCCGGGCCATCGGAACCTTGCACTACCGGGAATGAAGTTGCGGCGACTACATCTGTCTCTGCTAACTACTGTCCATTGCCTTCATCGAATTTGGACATACTGGATACGCCCCCTCTGGAACATTGCATGCCCGTGACGTCATCGTTGGATCGCCCTTTTAAAGACAGGCCACACAGTTGGACCTTCAGTGGGCACGGCGAAGCGGCTGGAAAGATGCCGCTAACGAAACGCTTCTTTTTCGCTGTACAGGCCGTGTTTTTCATGCTCGCCGGGCCATCGGAACCTTGCACTACCGGGAATGAAGTTGCGGCGACTACATCTGTCTCTGCTAACTACTGTCCATTGCCTTCATCGAATTTGGACATACTGGATACGCCCCCTCTGGAACATTGCATGCCCGTGACGTCATCGTTGGATCGCCCTTTTAAAGACAGGCCACACAGTTGGACCTTCAGTGGGCACGGCGAAGCGGCTGGAAAGATGCCGCTAACGAAACGCTTCTTTTTCGCTGTACAGGTTAGTTTTTCTCTTTCAAATCATAGGTCTGGAGACGAAATTGTACTTCTCATTGTGCCGTGCCCACGGACATGTCTTATTATTGCATATGAATGTTATTTTGTTTGCAAGTTATTGTTGTGTGGAGATGTCGAGCAAAACCCTGGGCCAACTGTTGATGAAATGTTTCATGAGCTCTTGAAGGGACAATCTGATATCCGAGCAGAACTTGTAAGCCTTAGAGCACGTTTAGACTCAACAGAATCATTAATAAGCACCTTTGGAGTGCGTCTGAATAATTTAGAAGCAAATGTTAAGCAACTACAAACTCAGAAGGGCGTGAGCGAATCGATACAGGAGTCTGTAGATTCCATTCAGCAGTTAATTGATATTCATCAGTCCAAGCTGGTTGACCTTGAGAATCGCAGTCGCCGGAATAATCTTCTTGTATTTGGTATCAGCGCTGCTGGGAGTGAATCTGAAGCAGAGCTACGTGAAAAGGTAGTGAAGGGCATATTTCATGATCGATTAGGGGTGAAATGCACGACAATTGCGCGGATTCATAGATTAGGCAAGCCGGTATCAAGCAGACGTCCTGTTATACTTTTTTTCCAAGATTATACGGAAAAGCAAGCTGTGTTGCGTCAAGCACATAAGCTGAAGGGAACCAAAATTTATCTTCAAAATGACTACTGTCCTGACACACTCCGTAAAAGAAAACTGCTATGGGCAACTGCAAAAGCAGACAGAGAAAGCGGTAGCAAGGTTGCTCTTGTTCACGATAAGCTTCGTATTGATCACACCTTTTTCTGTTGGGACGACTCGCTTAATGCGCGTAGGAAAGTGTCACATGAGAGTGCCGTAGGGAATCCCAGCTAGCACTTAGGGGAGCACCAACTTCGTTTGCTTTGCTTCAATGCACGGAGTATAACAAATAAAATTGAAAAGCTGGAAAATATTTTGCTCACGCACGATCCACATGTCTGTGTGATAACAGAGTCTTGGTTACATGAAGCCATTGGCGATAGCGAGATAGTTCCGCCGAACTACCAACTTTTTCGATGTGATCGTGGTTCTCGGGGCGGTGGAGTGGCTGTCATTATCAAGTATGGCATTGATGTATTTATTGCTGAGCGTTTTCCAGTGAGAGAGAGTCTGCTTTTAAAACTTTCATTTGCTGATATGTCATTTTTTCTCTGTGCGGTTTATCGATGTCCTAATGCTGATGATTCTTTTATGAGCGGTTTGTACGATGAACTACTACGTCTACGAAGCAAAAATCTTATTTTAACGGGTGACTTCAATCTGCCAGCCATTAATTGGGATGATATAAATTATGGTACTTCTTCTTCAGCTGACACACTCTTAGACATAATGTTTTCTCTAGGCCTTGAGCAAATGGTAGGACACCCCACAAGGGGGAGTTCGATACTTGATCTGCTATTTACAACGGAACTCTTTACCGAAGCGACTATCACAGTTGAAACCGGTATTTCTGACCATAGATTAATATCATTTGTTTGGGACAGGCATGGACGTTGTAAATCAGTGAAAACGCCAGTGGAAAGTGTTGTAAGAGATTTCAATCGAGCGGATGATGTTGCAGTAATTGATTATTTAGAAACACATCTCCCCACATCTGTTAGTGATGTTGATAGAGCCTGGCAACGCTTCCGTGGTATTGTGGACTTCTGTACAAAGAACTTTGTACCGCTTAGGAGAATACGCAGGCGTTCACATAACCCATGGATAAACCGTGAGATTATACAGATCAAGAGAAAGATAAAAAGGTTACGAAAAAAACACAAGACTAGTACGCAACATTTTTCCGATCTTAAAGAAAAATTATTAGAGAGTGTTAGTAAGGCTAGGCATCAATTTTTTAACGACACACTACCTGAATTCATCAGGACAGATCCTGATAAATTTTGGCGCTATCTTAAGCAAACTAAAGAAGGCGTTTCTGAAATACAAGTTGATGAGGTCACGATAACAGATCCGGCACTAATTGCTGATCATTTTAATAAATACTTTCAGAGCGTCTTTTCCGAACCACAGTATTATGAACTGCGAGACCCGATGCCCATAATCACGGATGATGTTCTGATAACTCGTGAAGGTGTTTTACAAATGTTACTTAAGGTTAATCCTAAGAAATCGTCAGGCCCTGACGGCATTGGTAATTCATTCCTACGACGCTATGCTGAACAAATCACTGACTTCCTTACTGCCCTTTTCAATGTATCACTCAAATATGGTCAGATACCAGCCGATTGGCGTAAAGCTCGTGTTGTGCCGATCTTTAAAAAGGGTAACCGCTATTCCTTGACAAACTACCGTCCTGTTTCTATCACTAGTAGCTGCTGTAAAATGTTAGAGCATGTTGTTGCAAATTACATTAACACATTTTTATCAGAAAATAATATTTTGTCGCCTAATCAACATGGTTTCCGAAAAAATATGTCTACGGTAACACAGCTTGTGTCTACAGTACATGAATTCGCACGGGTTCTAGATATATCTGGGCAGACTGATGTGTTCTTTTTAGATTTTAGCAAAGCGTTTGATAAGGTGCCTCATGGAAAACTTTTGTTTAAACTCGAAAATATTGGGCTACCTTCGGGTATCGTTAAATGGATTCATATGTACTTAAATAACAGAACTCAATTTGTTGAGGTCAGGGGTTGTTCTTCTTCTTCGCTAAATGTTTCTTCTGGTGTGCCACAAGGTAGTGTGTTAGGCCCCTTGTTATTCTTAATTTTTGTCAATGATTTAGTTGATGTTGTACATAAGGACATATCCGTCAGATTATTCGCGGATGATTGTGTTATTTTTAAAGAAATATGTTGTGTAAATGACCACATATTACTTCAACAGTCTCTTACAAGTATAGATGAGTGGTGTCAAAACTGGGGCATGGAACTTAATAGTGACAAAACAGTTCTCTTGAGAATAACAAGAAAACGAACTCCCAGCCTTTATACTTATTTTCTCCGCAATAACCCACTCAAAGACGTAGAAAAAACAAATATCTAGGAGTCACTTTGACAAAGTCACTTACGTGGTCAGACCACATTACAAGCATATGCACGGCTGCACTTAGGAAACTGTGGTTTCTTAAGAGGAAACTTAAATCCTCAACGAAGGAGACCAGATTATTGGCATATAACACCTGCATCCGATCAAAACTTGAATATGCCTCGGTTGTTTGGGACCCTCAATGTAAAAAAGATATTGCCTTGATTGAAAAAGTTCAACGGAAGGCTGTCAGATTTATATTTAGCAAATATAAAAGATATGATTCGCCAACACAACTTATGCAACTGAACGACATCCAAACACTGGAAACTCGCAGGAAAATTAATCGGTTAACGTTCCTACACAAAATTCTTTCCGGTAAAGTTACAACAAGTCTGCCCAACTGTGTGAAACCTCTATCTTCTAGAAAAACAAGACATAAGCATAAATATTCATTGGCGCCAGTTTTTGCCCGTACTACTGCTTTTAAAAATAGTTTTTTCCCTAGGACTATTGCTGACTGGAACTCTTTGCCAATAAGTGCTTTTCAGTCCGAAGATATTGAAAAACAGCTTGAAACTTTTTTTGTTTAGTTCTGAATGATGTATCCATATGGTGTGTATTCGCAGTGCCCGAGTAATGTAGTTAGTTGACTTCTGCTGTGCATGAGTGTTCTGATCACTGTTTATGTGCCGTAACACTGTTGTGCAAGTGCACTATAAGTTGTCTAATTAAGTGCTGTGACATTGTACTTTTTTTTGTTGTTGTTGCCCCTCCTGCTTGGGCCTAAGTATAGGCCTGCAGAACCTGTAAATAAATAAATAAATAAATAAATAAATAAAAACCCGCGGAGAGGAGCACTGAAGCTCGTATGGGACATATGACACATCATGCTCATTTTGTGTAGACCCAAGCCAGGGTGTAACTGCCTCACACGTATGCTGTGAACCTGCACTGGTCTACACTTAAGTCCTCGTCATCACCTCCGTGCAACAGATCTTAGGCCTGGCCGACCATCCAACTTTGACCGCTGGCTTCGCGGAGCACACCTACGTACTGTACTGGACACTATACATGAAGCAAACTTGTATGTGTACTTTTGAATCAAGAATTATCATGCTTAGGTGTAGACTTTTAAATAAAAGAAAACTTGATATCACATATTCAGAGAAACAAAATTAAAATTTGCCAAATAGGAAACCGACTATGTGAGATATTGGTGCTAGGCAGCATTGACACCATTTTTGAATAAGCCAATTATACGGTATACCGTATTCAGGAGTCGGCTTACTTCCACTAGAATATAGCTATGGGTATAGGAGTCTTATAGTGAGTCCAAGAGAGTAATATATACATGAGTCTCAGTCCGAGTGGGTCCGGCTGAGAAACGTTTTTGCGCATCTGAGCTTGATTGAGCTCGGTTGCGGAAAATTTTGTTGGATTTGAGCATGAGTGAGCCCCAAGGGCATCATCATCATCATCATCATCATCATCATCATCAGCCTGACTACGTCCACTGCAGGACAAAGGCCTCTCCCATGTTCCGCCAGTTAACCCGGTCCTGTGCTTGCTGCTGCCAATTTATACCCGCAAACTTCTCAATCTCATCTGCCCACCTAACCTTCTGTTTCCCCCTAACCCGCTTCCTTTCTCTGGGAATCCAGTTAGTTACTCTTAATGACCAGCGGTTATCCTGTCTACGCGCTACATGCCCGGCCCATGTCCATTTCCTCTTCTTTATTTCAACTATGATATCCTTAACCCCCGTTTGTCCCCTAATCCACTCTGCTCTCTTCTTGTCTCTTAAGGTTACACCTACCATTTTTCTTTCCATTGCTCGCTGCGTCGTCCTCAATTTAAGCTGAACCCTCTTTGTAAGTCTCCAGGTTTCTGCTCCGTAGCTAAGTACCGGCAAGATACAGCTGTTATATACCTTCCTCTTGAGGGATAGTGGCAATCTACCTGTCATAATTTGAGAGTGCTTGCCGAATGTGCTCCACCCCATTCTTATTCTTCTAGTTACTTCAATCTCGTGGTTCGGCTCTACAATTATTACCTGTCCTAAGTAGACATAGTGTTTTGCAACTTCAAGTGCACTATTACCTATCTCGAAGCGCTGCTCCTTTCCGAGGTTGTTGTACATTACTTTCGTTTTCTGCAGAATAATTTTAATACCCACCTTTCTGCTCTCCTTGTCTAACTCCGTAATCATGAGTTGCAATTCGTCCCCTGAGTTACTCAGCAATGCAATGTCATCGGCGAAGCGCAGGTTACTAAGGTATTCTCCATTAACTCTTATCCCTAACTGTTCCCATTCTAGGCTTCTGAAAACTTCCCTTAAGCACGTGGTAAATAGCATTGGGGAGACTGTGTCCCTCTGCCTTACACCCTTCTTGATTGGTATTCTGTTGCTTTCTTTATGAAGCACTATGGTAGCAGTTGATCCCCTGTAGACTTCTTCCAGAATGTTTATATATACTTCATCTACGCCCTGATTTCGCAGTGCCTGCATGACGGCTGATATTTCTACTGAATCAAACGCCTTCTCGTAATCTATGAAGGCTATGTATAGTGGTTGGTTACACTCTGAGCATTTCTCTATTACCTGATTGATAGTATTGATGTGGTCAATTGTTGAGTAGCCTGTTCGAAATCCTGCTTGCTCCTTTGGTTGGTTGAATTCTAATGTTTTCTTTACTCTGTTAGCAATTACCTTTGTAAATAGCTTGTATACTACAGAGAGCAAGCTGATCGGCCTGTAATTCTTCAAGTCCTTGTCATCTCCTTTCTTATGTATTAAGATGATGTTCGCGTTCTTCCGAGACTCTGGAACTCTTCCCGTCAGGAGACACCTCGTAAACTGGGTGGCTAGTTTTTCTAACACAATCTGTCCTCCATCTTTCAGCAGATCTGACGTTAACTGATCCTCACCAGCAGCTTCGCCTCTTTACATGCTCTCCAAAGCTTTTCTGACTTCTATCATTACTGGTGGGGTGTCATCTGGGTTACTGCTAGTTCCTATAGTAATAAGGTCGTGGTTGTCTCGGCTACTGTACAGATCTCTGTAAAACTCGTCCGCTATTTTAACTATCCTATCCATATTGGTAGTTATTTTGCCTTCTTTGTCCCTTAGTGCATACATCCGACTTTCGCCTATTCCAAGTTTCCTCTTCACTGCTTTGACGTTTCCTCCGTTTTTTAGAGCGTGTTCAATTCTCTCCATGTTATACCTTCTTACATCGCATACCTTACATCTATTAATCAACTTCGAAAGCTCTGCCAGTTCTATTTTGCCCCATTAAATATATTAAATATATATTTAATACACATTTATTAATAATACAATTTAATATACATTAAATATATATTTCTTACCCATTAAATATATTTTGCCCCAAGGGCAAAATATATTTAATGGGTAAGTCTGAGAGGGCTCCACAATTCTCGCCGACGTATGGGTGAAGATGACTTGGTAAGTATCACTATCCTGTGGTACATATCCTTGCGAAGTAGTGTGTACACGAATTGAGTGGTGTCCAGCCGAGAAAATGAAGTGGACGCTAGTATATATAGTAGAAGAATTTTCAGGAAATAATTTCAAACGCAGCTTTGCTCCGACAAGAGATGAGCACATATCTGTGAAACGACGCACATAGGCATTTTAGTTTAACGTCAGGTTACGTGCTCTTATCAAACCGTTGGTAAAGTACCTGCTATCTAGCCAGGACACTAGACTAAAAGAGCTGGTTTCCTGGATATATCGATCTCTTTCCTGAGGACCTCGTCAAGAGTGTACAATATCAACACTTGATTCTAATAAAATGGACTGTCGGTTTTGCTGTGATGTGCCGCGCTACATTCACTTAAACAAGTATGGATAATAGTTCCATGGTTCAAAACACGCAGACAAGACGAGGACTTCAAACTGACACTTCAAGACACTTACTGATAGGCCTGAGTGCAGACGCAATCAAAGGAAATGCTTCAGTTGTGATCTAATTTTTTATTGGTTTGAGTGAGCGTACATGACATAGCCATATGTCATAGGCCATGACATAGGCCATTAACAAGGGTCCCTTGCAAAGAATCACGTTCTACTGGCAGATCATGTAAAGATACACAGCTCATGCGCTTGTCATCAAATGATTGCGACAATCTGCACTCGCCAGCATCAAAGCGAAGATTCTAGATACCTTTTTTTTTGTCAACTGACCGAGCTAAAGAAGGCACACTCACACATTTTGCTTTCATTTTGTCAATTTTGTAGGCTTCAATGATTTTACGCGTACTTCTGTCACGGGTAACACGGGTGTTTCGAAACACAGCGACGCAACCACACCTCTGGCAATGAATGCCCAAATTACCAGATACAGCAGATTTTTCTACGTTGTACTGGTGTTCTCTAAGTATTTGGTTCACACATATTCTAGCTTGGCTTATGTACACGTGATTACAAGTCAAACGAGTGCAATAGACATCACCTCGACTACAATGAACAAAATTTTCCCGGTACTTGATCTTACAATTTCGTTTCCCGCTACTGTTTGCATTTCCCCTCGCCACGGTGGTCTACTGGCTAAGATAGTCAGCTGCTGACCCGCAGTTTGCGGGCGAAAATGCTGTAGGCCCGTGTGCTCAGATTTGGAAGCACGTTAAAGAACCCCAGGTGGTCAAAATTTTCGGAGCCCTTCACTACGGTGTCTCTCATATTCATATGGTGGCTTTGGGACGTTAAACCCCACATGCCAATCAAAATATGTTTGCATTAACCTTTTTGCACATTCCTTGTAAGCGTTCGGGAGCAGATAGCACCAGGTCCGCACCAGCCTTTCTCGCTATCCTTAGCAAGTTATGCGAAATGACATGCATGTAGGGCACTGCAGCAACCTTGGCTGCCTGCTCCCTGGCGTTTGCCCTATCTTTCCTGCTTATATTTTCGGCAACGGCGGTTGACAACCGCATGGTAAAACCAGAGTTCATCAGAATTCGCTGTCAGAGATGTGGTTTCGTCCCTGTGTTCCAAAACACCCGATCTCTCTGTAGGGCCCATGACAGTCATTGAAGCCTATGTGATTGAAGTCTATAAAATCATTGAAGCCTATAAAATTGGCAAAATGAAAGAAAAATGTGTGAGTGTGGCTAGCTTACCTATGTCGACGAAAGAAAAAAGGAATCTAGATTCTTCGATTTGGAGTTGGCGAGTGCAGATTGTCGAAATCGTTGATGGCACGTGCATGAGCTGTTCTGTTCTGTTCTATTTTAACTGTTTTGCTGTGGAGATGTTGAGGTGCCTATTGCCTCGGCTACTCCATATCACAAAGTTCTGCAGCGAAAAATAAAATAATAATACAGAACGGTACCCAAAAATTAACAATACGGAAAAGAAAAAAAAGAAAAAAAAACACATAATAGCACACTGAAACCAGTTCAAATAACATGCCAATACACAGTTATCTTCACGCAGTTCACACAGTTATAAACCACTTACACGCACACCTTACTACTCTATATACATAACCACATTTTACATAATACCCATCTCTGGCTGTCAGTCATAGGCGCTTGTCCAGTCCGGTCTCCACTAAAACGTCTGTCAAGAAGATTATTGCCTTTTTCTGGAGATGCATCTCAGGCCATGGTCCAAGTAGTTTCTTTATTGTTAGGGGCCCTCTGTCCAAACTTGCTAATTTGTTTTTTAATTTTTCTCTTTCATTCGCGTATTTAACGCACTCCAAAAGAATATGGCGAACATTTTCCTCTGCATGACCACAATGGCATTCCGGTGAGTTGGATCGATGTATCTTGTGCAGGAAGCTGTTTGTGTATGCTACTTCCAATCTAAGTCGGTGGATCAATGTCTCTAGATGTCGTGGGAGGTCTGTCGCTAGGAAAAATTTTTTGTGTGGATCGACTTCATAAAGTATCGTTTCCTTTGATTTAGGGCTCTCAAACCACTTCTCCATCGAACAATAATTAGCTCCTTGCGATATCAAATGTCGAATATCCGCCCCAGACATAGGGATTGTACAATCCCGTCCTTCCTTCAATGCTTTCTTCGCGAGACTATCAGCATCTTCATTTCCCTTTATTCCAATGTGGCTGGGTATCCATTGAAATACGATGTTGTGACCCTGCGATGAGGCATATTCCACAGTTTCTGCGATACATTGTGCTATTTCACCATTTTTGTAAGGTGATCTCACATTTATGATTAGCTAAAGAGCAGGTTTGCTATCAGTGCATATCACCCATTTTCGTGGCTCGGGATTCTCGCAGATAAGCTTAACTGCTTCAAAGATAGCCACCGATTCTGCTGTCATCGATGAAGATTTGTGCGATAATTTGTACATCTTCTTTTTCTGAATTTCGGGTATAAAGACCGCACAGGCTGACGCTTCTTCTGTGCATGATCCGTCTGTATATATCTCGGTTTTTTCATTATGCATTACATGAAGCTGATGAAGTACCAACTGTGCCGCTACTAGAGGTGTCATGTCTGCTTTCTTCTCTATGCCGTCTATTTCACGGATAACGTTGAGAAGTGGCAACGTCCAAGGTGGTTTTGAAGGTTTCCATTGTTTAAATTCTGGTACTACTGCTTGAAATGATGATATAGTATCCTGTAGTCTCGTTGCCGTCCTTTGCGTTAGTGCGCCAGTTAAAAATGACTTTCATGTTGCGTGAAAATTCTAAATAAATTTCGAGATGTTTCTTTAGTTCGGAGTACTGCCAAAGGTGGCTCTCAAGCCTCCGCATACACTAAAGCACTGGAAGTTGACCGTGGTAAACCCAGACATACCCTCAAGCTCCTTACCAATAACAAGTGGAGTCTCCTTTCGGTGGCGGCTGGGAGTCCGTGCAGTTGGGAGTCCGTGAGTTGGGAGTCCGGTGGAGGCTGGGAGTCTTACATGTTGCCTGGATACGCCCCATCGTAACTTACTCAGTACATGAGCTGTTCTGTACCTTTACACGATGTTTCCTAGGTTTTATTGATATACTGTCATAGTGGCAGATACCGCGCAATTACGGTTTAGGTGGAAATTATGAACTGCCTCTATACTTTTACTTCCATGAGGTGCAAGAGGAACTTAGGATATGTTTAAGCAAATGCGTGACGAAGCGCCCACCATACGTGTTCACTCGGCACTGCTAAACTCTTTACCGTACAACACATTTCTGCTTGAAAAAGCTATGTAGACTTCATAGCATGCATGGTGAACCAAGCCCGTGTCCTAGCCCTTCAGCATACGGCACAATGAACAAGACAGAGGTAGGGCTGCATACTTTGCCACCAACCCTCGAAAACAAAAAAAAAAAATCACGTCGATAAGTGGCATCGGTTGGCATAGGCTTGCCAGCGACACTGACCTTGATCCCAACTTTCGAGAAGTCCCCCAGACGTCGCAGCCAACATCTATTTATTCATGCACTCGGCAGTCAACGACACGAGATCTCAAACTCTTGCGCAAAGAAAAAGTGCCAAAACATTTTAGTTTGTATATTTCTTTTGATTATACAAGCCAGGCAGTCTTGCCTTATGCGCGAGGAGGGAGCCCCATGGCTATTTCCGGGCTGCTTTTAGTGGCTTGGGATTCCGAGCGAAGGCACTCAGAGGGCAGATCGTACTCTCTGACATCCAATCGCGTGACATGGGCTCTCTGCCAGGCAGCCAATGCAACGTCGATGTCTTCACCCCGCCTGCAGGTAAGAGCTGTCAGTCTGGCAAGAAGATTCGGTGCAAACAAGAGCGAAGCGAGATTCCTTTTCTTAATCTTTCCATCTCGCTTCGCGTCGTCCACTTCCCATCACCAGTGAGCGCGGGTCACTTGGCCGTACATCAGCCTTGTGCAAACCCTCGTTTACTCTTGGCTGTCGGCAACGTCTGCTGCTGAGCGATAGCTCTCTGCTGTCAATTCCTGGCAACGACTTTCAAGGGAAGATTCAATAGCCAACCGAAGTCGCCCCGCTTGCTTAACACGCAATCTAATCTCGACGTGACGGGAAGACTTCCAGGCGTGACAGCGATGCAGAAAAAAAGGTCATTTGAAAAAAAAAATGCAAGTACGGTATTCTTCCAGGCGTGCTTCTTCCAGCTAATAGCTGCCAGGTGTTGAGCAACCGAGAAATCTGCAATGGCTCTCCATGCGCCCTACAGGAGCTCTTAAGTCCAACGTGATAATGTGCTGCTACAGCATTAACAACAAAATTTCATTAGCACGCAGGCGCTGTTGGGCACACTCCTGTCGTTTTTCATCTCTTTTTCGCACCTTTATAGTCATAGCAGACCTGTAGAGCTGTCAATTGTCGGCATTAAAGTCTGCAGAAATTGGCGGTATTCAAACGAGATCAAGCCGTGCAGCTCCAACTGATATTTCAACAAGTGAATGCTTAGTTCGCGGTGATACTTTCCTCGAACACGTAAGCTAAAGGTAACATTGATGTGATCGAAATATACGAAAACTACATTTAAGTGATCTAGCGACTGTATGTATAGAACTCGACCTTAATATACCCCTCGTGAGCAAGCCGAAAAAATAAAGACGTGTCTTTCGAACAACGGGAACATTTGTCACGTTATCGACTCCTTCTGATTCCGATAATACACAGGCTCATAAAACGATACCGAGTCGATCCATACGTCGCGTGCTGCCGTGCCGACGTAGCGACGAGAACGAATTCGACGTAGTTGCGAGGAGCCGAGTGCGCCTTGGTCGTAGAATAAAACAGTTGGTCTTCGCGTTCCAGCGTAGCAGCATCATTCTCCTGTTTTCAGCTACACATGTATGGTGACCCTCGTAGTAAATATATGCCGCTATTTGCAAGATATGTTGAAATATCTTAAGGATAATCAAAATTGGTTAAAACCAGGGATGCAGCGAAGATTTCCGAAGAGATTACTTCCGTCAGCGCAGTTGACGGGCTGATGAAGAGGATTCATTTGCGGAAGCTAAAAGGCCTACAAAACATCCTTGCTTTGTCTACTTTTTTACAGTTTTGACGTCAGGCTTTTTTTTCGCGCCATTGATTTAAACTCTGGATAAATCGCAAAAATTGCCTTTACGCCATACAACGGTAGCGCGAACGTGTATTGACGCCCGACGGTACAAAAACGTAGATTTTGACAACTTCACTGGCTTTAAAACTAGTATGGTTCCTTTTTTTTTCATGACCAAATCAAACTGGATGGCGAACAACACCATCGCCCACTATTGCAGCAGCTTACGTACCTGCACGAGCGTTATCAAAAAATAGTTTCGTGAGACGAACGATGCGTAGGTTTTAAAGCTAGGTATATCAACTGCGGGCCGTTTCCCAATGTTGACTGAACGAAGGACGTTACGTGTGCACGAGAAGTGACAAATGATCTCGGTAAAGGATCCGAGACGGCTGATCATCGACAATCCCGTATTGAGATACAATCCCGTATTGAGATAGCGTGAGGTACTGGAATTGGGTGCATGCAAATACGCACGCGACCGGCGACCCTCCCAAAGCCGCATAACTGTACACCCGCTATTCTGTACGCTCCCTATAACACCGGGGGTTTTAGGGAAGTGTGCCGCCACCGCCATCACCGGAAGCTGTAACGAATAGAAGTACTGCTCAATAAATGCAATAGCTGATGTTTTGTATGCGCAAACTAAGATATCATTACGACTTACGCCGTAAGTCATGGAGCACGGTTGCCTTCAGCGTTTCACTTCCGTTGATATGAAACTATCGAGGCCTGGATCGATTCCGCCGCACGCGGGTCAGCGCATGGGCATCCTTATTGATTGATATGAGGAGTCCAGCATCCGAACACCACCATATGATTATCAGAGGCACCGTAGAGGAGGACTTCGGTAATTTCGACCACCTGGGGTTCTTTAACGTGTGCTTAGAAAAAAGTGGGTAACGATTGAAAGTACTAGATACTCTACTATAGGAGAGCGTGGAGCCGTCCCGTCACCCAAATCTGAGCACACAGGCCTACCATGAGCACCCTAACCACTGGTCCACCGTGGCGGACCTTTTCAGAGATTGTGACATATGTATCCAGCCAAAGGCAAGATTTCAGTCAGAAAAGCAGTCTTTTAACATTCAGCAGTGGTTATGGCTAGCAGCCGAGCATCGTTACACTGTACCAGTGCGGTGGACTGTTCTCAGAATCACCGCGGTTACTTCACGGGCGGCCTGACCAGGCGTTTTAGGCAGGGACACTCGAACGTCCAGATGTCGGCAACTTCTGAACACAAGGCTATCTTCATATAAGTAAGGCTCCGTTCACGAAGTATAGTAGAAAGCGAAGGCAAGTCGCCGCGGCGGTGGCGGCGGCGACTCCTCCGTTTTTCAAAAGATGAGACAGGGAGACCGCGCGATTCTGATTTACGGGTTGCCCTACCGCTACACAGCAGCGCGCCAAGCTCCGTGCACGTCACATGTGCCGCGGCGCGTCTGCATCCATGGGAGCGCCCTGTGTTGCAGCTTGGAGCCGCGCGAGCACTGTGTTTACACCGCACACATGCGACCGCGGCTGCCGACAAAGGGCCGGGCGGCGGCAGCGGTTCAAATATGAGGCGGCGCGCGGAAATGGTTCGCCATCTCCGGTGGCAGCTGCTTTTCCTCCGATCTGACGGGCGAAAACGGTGTGAAACTTTGACGGCAATCGACCCCAGACTGTAACGGGAGCTTGCGCGCACGTTGCGTGATGCTCGAAAGAACGAAGATAAGCGGCTCGCCGTGTGTAGCAAAAAAAAAGTATAAGTATACGGCGCACGTGATGAGATCAGGTCGGTATTGTTGGTGGCAGAAAGTCAAATTCGGGTGACAAGAAGTCGGGAAACAATGCTGAGGAATGTTGCAACAAAGGGTATACTGTTCAGCGTCACGGTATTTTTGCGAATGACAAAGACCCACAGAACCGAAAAGGGAAAGATCTAATAAAGATGTTAGCCAGCAACGCTTGATCGAGAGAAAGAGAGAGATGTAGACTTTACGCTTGACCGTTACAAAAAACTTCGGAGGAAGGAAGGCGCCGAATTTTACCAAATGGTGGTTAAACCAAGAAAACACTTCCCTCTTGGTTTGTGAAAAAGAAAAAAAAAACATTGGTGCATGTTAAACGGATTTAGAATGGCGCAACTAAGCAGACGACAAAAAAACCAATTATAAGGCGAAAAAACGCGCCAATCATCAGTATACTCATAGGTGAGTATTAACAGTCAGTAGCCACGATTATTTATTTCACCTATATAACATATGTCACAGTTCACAAGAGCTTCACGTTACTTTGATATTAACGTGATTGCGGGGGAATTAAAGCTTCTTTTTAGAAGTCTCGGTGTAGCCGTAGGTGTCGGTTGTTGGCGTCGGTTAGGGAGTTTTCGAATAGCGTGCGCCAAGTTGGCGGCATTGTGGGCGTAGCGTTTGCGTAGGGGTGCCAATGAGTTTTCGTATAGCGTTTGTCCCCTGCAAACGCTAGCGCACGCTCGGGTAACCACGAAGGGGATTCGCGGAGCTTGTGGGCCGTGCGATATTTCGGACACTTTGCCGGCAGGCCACAAACGCTTATGGTGGTTAGCGTTATGACGCATGCGCATTGGTAACGACCGCAACGGATAGCGTTTGTCGTAGGCTATTCTAAACCCCCCCAATATATACATTTACCAGAGCGTTTACGATCCGCTTCGCTCAGATCTCCGCATATGTGTGATCGAAACACAAACGCCCAGAATGAACTGCACTGCGCGTGCGCAGAACTATCGTGCGAGCAGCAGAAAGTAGAGTGCATCTCTCGCACAGCTAGCGAAGTCCATTGATCGTAGCATGAAGGTTCGTCCATTTGGTTTCATCATCGTTTTCCAGCCAAACTGACCGTGCCCCGGCAAGACGCTCGTCAAAATCATGTGCAGTTCTCTACCCTGCTTCGGCGTGCTATTCATGAACGCAACTGAGCGCAAGCGACGCACAGATGAGAAAGCACGGTGTGCTATTGCCTTAAAATTATTGCCAAGCTCAGTATTTTAGGTTGCTTGTTTAATGTTTGCAATAAAGACGTGCACGCGTTCAGGGTGAATTGGAGCAAGCGGTGTAAATTACAAGGTGGAATCTCCATTAGGGAACTTCATATATTGTATAGATATTGTATGAACCAACAGCCTCGAAATCAGTGGTTATGGTATACTCGGCCGTTAACCCGAAGACGTGCGTTTGATCCCGGCCACGGCGGTTGTGCTTAGTCGAAAATTGTATGGCGCCCGTGTAACGTGAGATTTCGGTGCACATTAGAAGACGCCATTTGGCCGAAATTTCCTGGAACCCCTCAATATGGCTTTTCTAACAGACTGAATGCTTATGTAAAATATTTGTGGGGCAACTGACAGTAGTAAAAAAAAGAAGAAGGAGACAAGATCGCTCCTCCTTTTTTCCTAGCTAGTATCAGTTGCGCGACGAATATTTTATTAAGCTACGCAACAACTCGCCCAACGTCGCACTCTGCTGAATCATTTTGGCACGTCGAACCCCATAAATTTAAAGAACTTCAGTTTGGGCTAGTTGGTTGATGGTCCAACTTTTGAGAAAGCAGCGCTGAAACCACAAGTACCGAGACACGCCCATCACGTCTACCGTGGGTCTCTTTTCCTGGACTTCAACGCCCTCTTCAAGAGCCCCACCATGTAAAGCAAGTCGTCTTCTGCAAGTCAATAAAATCCTTATGGAAACTAACTGCTGACGCAATAAAGCAACCTGTTGGAAGCTCGAGATTCGCATGGAGCTAACTAGCTATCACTGCGCTCGTTTGGGTTTGTTATAGCACCTCGTTTTTTATTCAAGCCATCGTGGAAGTTTGCAAGAATGAACCTAACGCCAGGTGTGGCTCTCTGGTCGTCTTCGTGTCCAAGTTTCTGCAAGGTCTCATTTGTTTCAGGCTACGTAACACTCAACTATATATCAGCTCGTTTTATATTGCGAGAGTTCTCAGCGGCTAACTCCAAAATAATAAATAAGAAAGCTGTTTGCCGGCCTTGCAGGTTACAGCACCCACTGAGAGAGAGAGATAAAAATGCAAGGAAAGGCAGGGAGGTTAACCAGACGCACATCCGGTTTGCTACCTGCACTGGGGAGGGGATAAAGGGGAGAAAAAAGGTGCAGAAAGATGAGGAAGTACTGAGAGATTACCATATCGTTACCAAGCTGGCTACACCCACTGTGTGGCAAGGACCCTTTGCATGTTTCTCCAGTTAATCCGGTCCTTGACTCTAGTGTGTGCTTGCTTTTTTTGTACTTAATCTCATCATTCCTAATCACACTGCCCACGTAACTGAATGAGTGCTCTTGATCATATGAGGAAGGAAGATTGCAATAAGTCTTCCTATAGGAGTTTCTCGAACAGTGTTATGATACTAATGACAGGCGCTATAAACTGAATGAACACATCTCATCTGAAGCCCAACAAGCACACAGGTTTTATGCTTCAGCCTTATTATAATCAAGGTATTCATTAAAATGAAGTGATGTTGTTTCTAGAACATAAACAGAACAAATATAAAGCGCAAAATGTGCATTTACAGTAGATAAATGGTTTTGTAACTTTCAATTACGCGTTAGAAATAACTGCGATCACAATCTATCAACGCCATATGAAAAAAAAATAAAACCCATTTTTCTCCTTTTTTAATTTGTTCAGGTTTTGAAAAAATGAAGTACCAGCCACAAGAAACCAGTGTTCGGGAAACTGTGTGTAATGTGCCAGCGGCATCATGCCCCGTCCTGTCTGGCCATCGCAGATCACAGGTTCGATGGCAAAACATGAAAGGAAGCTGATGTAGCCTGACGCCCTTGGCTGTTGCTGGTGGCACCTACTGCGAAAATTCATCGACGTATCTTCCTTGTGGTTGGACTTTGAGGTCATGTAGGCCTTTCTGGCATCTTATTGTGAACGCATGCTTTTTAGTGCATACGTAATCTGCTCAGAAATCCACGAGGTGGACAATGAAGTAGAGAGAAAGGGTCATTTATTCAACGCGTGTGATAACTGTGCGCATATTACAACTTTCCTCGAAGATTTCCAGAAAAACAAATTATTAAACCCACGTGAACACTTGCGGAATAAGAAAGATAAATCTATACTTCGCAGCACAGGTGACAGGTCGGTGGTCATCGATGTCGTACACTTTGTTGAAAATCGCATTATGGACATAAGCTGCGCTTGATCACAAATGATGAGACATGTACAAATATGCAGTGAATAGTTTTTTTTTCCTTCGTGGTTAAAACAGTAGTCACAGAATTCGAGGCACCTCCAAAAGGACCATCTTTCATTTTTTCCGTGTGTATTATCAACGCTCTCCAGTATACTAAGCCGCTCAAGATGTATAAAAATATTGTTATTTGATTAAAGTTTTCGTCGCCCAGCATTTGCAAGCAAGCCCCACCGCAATGGACCATCAATGCGACGAGTCAACACAGCTTC
>WOVY01003119.1:0-19495 GCA_013436015.1 Rhipicephalus annulatus
CGATGCACTCTCGTGTCCAGTATCGGACATCCCGGTTATTCCTGGCCACACGAACCTTGCCGTGCATAGCCGTTGCGTGGCTCGAATCCCGGGATGCGCCAGGCTGTTACAGCAAGTGAAAAATGCGGCGACGGAGGTTCGAGGACGAACGGTCGGGCCTGCCTGTAGACATGTCGCAGCATACGGATCCTGTGGGTTCTGCCAACCATTGCAGCTTCAAGGCGCTGGCTGAAGCGTCAGTAGACGCTTCGATTCTCCATCACTGCGTTGAGCCGTCGTAAGTGTGGTGAAGTCCCCATCGCTCGGCAGGCTGATGGCATTCACTGGACCGCGCGAAAGAGCGTCGGCAGCAGCATTATCCATGCCACTAACATGGCGTATATCTGTCGTGAATTCTGCGATTTACGACATTTGGCGGAGCTCTCGTGCCACGTGCGCACCAGAATCGGAGTTCGCGCGCAATGCGTAGGTGAGTGGCTTGTGATACGTGAGCACCGAAAATCTTGTCCTTCCACACAATGTCGGAAATGCCGGATAGCCGCGTATATGGCCCGGAGTTCGCTACCGAAGGTGCTGTACCTTCGTTCGGACGGGCTCAGTTTTCTGGAGAAGAAGGAAATTGGTCGCCACACTCCGCTCACCCTCTGCTGCAACATGGCTCCAATCACTGCATCGGAGACGTCCACCATGACGCACTGAGGAAACACCCAGCTGCGGGTACGTGAGCATGGTAGCATTTGCGAGAGCTTCCTTTATCATCCGGAATGCTTGTGTGGATTGGTCGTTCCACTGAATGGCAGTTGCCTTAGATCTAGATGCCGCAAGTAGGCTGTGGAGAGGGTGAAGAATGTTGGCGCATTTCGGGATAAACCTTGGTAGAAATTCACGAGTCCCAGGAACTCTCGAAGCTGGCGGAGGTTTTTTCGGCTGTGGAAACTGCCGTACTGCTTCCCTTGTCCTTCTGGGTCTGTACTCCGACACTTGAAATGCTGTGGCCCAAAATGATAATGTCGTACCCCAAACATGCACTTTGCCGTATTGATAACGATGCCGTTCTCTGTCATTCCCTGAAGTACGTAGCGCAGATGCCGCTCGTGCTCTTCAGGAGTGCTGCTAGCAGTCAGAAGATCATCGAGGTATACCTTGCAAAAGTCGAGGCCACGGAAACGTCATCCATAAACCATTGAAAAGTTTGGCCGGCGTTGCGTAAGCCGAAAGGCATGCGTAGAAACTCGAACATTCCGAACGGCGTTGTTATTGCGGTCTTGGGGATATCCTCTGATGCTACGGGTATCTGATGATATGCTCGCACTAGATATATTTTAGAGAAAATGGTAGCACCATGCAGGAAGGAGGTCATGTCATGAATGTGCGGGACTGGGTAACGGTCTGGCATGGTTACCCGGTTCAGCGCTCGATTGTCCCCGCAAGGGCGCCAATCACCGTCTGTTGATTTTGGGACCATGTGAAGAGGTGACGCATATGGGATGGTGAAGACGTACTATCCTGAGTTCCATCATGTGGGCAAACGCCTGTCGAGCCAACCGCAGCTTCTCAGGTGACAGGCGCCGTGGTCGCGCATAGACTGGTCGGCCTGTGCTTTCGATGTGATGCAGGACGCCGTGCTTTACTTCTGGAAATGCCTGTGGCGGTCGTGTCAGCTCTGGGAACTTTTGTAGTATTGCGGTGAAGTACGCTTCTCCAGCCGGACTAAGCAAGGCCGTGCTGATAGGGGTGCCAACACGGCGTGCCTTGTACCGCTCCCCGAGAAATGGGATCTTGAAGCCGTTTGTGCGGACGTCGACCAACAGACCGAAGAACTGGAGAAAGTCTGCGCCTAGTATGGCGAATTTGACATCAGCAGCTATGAACAACCCAGCTAAACGTTCTGCCGAAATCCAAGTTCAGCGACAGTGAACGATGACCATATGTTGTTATCACCGTGTTATTGACAGCTTGCAAGGGCGATGTACTAGGTTTCTTTCTTTCAGCTTGTGACGCCGGTGTAACGCTCACCTCGGCGCCTGTGTCCCCTAAGAAACGTACTCCGTTGTTGCGGTCGGTAATAAAAATACTGAGGGACGACTTGGAGGCAACGTAGTAGCACTGGTCGCCCTCAGTGCCTGCTGCGGCTTGTCCCCGAGTGCGCGCATGGTGGGACACATTTACGCGCACTACTTTTGAACCTCCGATGATACCAGCAGATATGCTCGTGCTGCTCTTGCGATAGCGGCTTGTTAGGCTCGGTTATCGTTTGCGCCCTCCTGCTAGCGTGCAAAGCTGATACTGTTTCGGCAAGTCGAGCAATCTCCTCACGCATCTCTTGAAGTTCGTTTAGAGGCTGTTGCGCTTGCACGGCAGCCATGGGGTGTGGGCGGTGTCATTGCTACCAGTTTGTCAGCAAGTTCGGCGGCTGCGGTTAAAATCCTTGTGCTCCGAGGCCGCGATGGACCATTGCGGACAGCCTGAAGGCAACTTTGCAAAAAAACGTTCTTGGAGCAATACTCCATCTATCGGTTTTGATGTTCCGCCAAGCAACTGTTGCATGTTGCCGCAAAAACTGACTATCACAGTAAAAATTTTTACACCCAGAAGGGTGTAAATGAGCTTGTCCCGTGGACGACACCCTAAGGGTGTTAATTCAGCACCTTCCAAAAAGGGTGCTTTTTCATGCACCCTTAGAATAGGGTGTACATGTAAAAAACCTGTAGGGTGTTAAAAAACAACCCTTAAGGAAGGGTGCCTTCGATGTCCATCACTTTTTTAGCACCCTCTGAGAAGGGTGCGAGAAGGGTGCACAAGGGTGTTGAGTGCCCATGGCAGGGGTGCCAGTATTCTTTCAGACTGCACTAATAGATATCAGGCATGCACTGATTACACACTACTTGAAGAAAGTGGTCCTCATTATCAATGGTGCGCCACCTGTCGAGCTCCATTCATTGCGTCTGGGCAAAAATATAAACGCGTGCCATTGTGTATGAACTTGTGCTGGATCTATATATACTTCACAGTATATGCATAATGCGCGTTACAGAAAATGAAGCCTTGCAGCCCTTGCATATTGTGTTTATTTAATAGGCAAATAAAACAAACTTTTCTTCTGCCACACAACATTTTCACCATATATACGTTCACGTATACGTACACTACACATGCAACACCTCAAATGTTTATTATATTTATTCAGTTTCACTTCATTGACAATTCTTTGCAACATACAATTACACTGGTTTCAGTTTAGTATACTGCTTCAAGTACATAGAGACTACAAATGAAATATACGCTAATATATCCCTATAATTCTTTCAAGTATCTACAATCCCAGTGGTTTCCAGTTTAATACACCTTCATGTATACAATCGGTTAATAGGAATGAAATACAAGCATATATATACTTATGATTCTTTCAAATATATACAATCACCATGATTTCACTATATATGCCTTCATGTACACAATCGTTCCCAAGAAGTGGTGCACACAAAAATATATACGGATAGTGTTTTCAAATGTATATAATCACAGTGGATTAAGCTTTGTATTCCTGGATGTATACCAATTGGTTATGAGAAATGATGTACATGCAAACATATACGGGTTTTTGCACATATAACTTTAGCGAATACTTAAGAAACCAATACAATGATCAGAAACACAATAAGCTAAAAACGAACAATAAACTGAGTCAAAACACACAAAAAACAAAAGAGGTAATGCATAATTAAGGCTAATGACACAGCTGGGTCACTTTATGCCAAATGTCCCAGCCATTTGGCAACCATCTCAAATGTATTCGAAAAAGTCGTGCTGCATTGAAAATAGTGAACTTCTGGAATATTTAGGAGAGGAAAAATATTTGGTCACGTGGCTGCCTTCTGAACTTCCTGGAATGCCGTCTAGGTGTTGTATGTGAAAAATTTTATTTTAAAAGCACCGCTCCTTCTTTTCATACGAAACTCGGTCTACGTGTTACGTAACAAGAGCTTAATTTGGGACAGTTCGTTCATCGTGGTTGTGTGCTAGTCACAGCGCGACAACTTTCGGAAGAGACAGAGAGGACAGGAAAGAGCACCGACTGTCAACTGAATTTAATGAATGTGCTACGAGCGCTTTTATACGGAGTACAAGAACCGTGTTCATGCGCGACGACACGTGTGAGCACTACAAAATAATCTTTAACCGTGAAAAGAATACTCCCTCTCGGAAAGGATAAGTGAACGTGTAGTGATGCACTCATCATTGGTTTACCTGATAAAAAATACTTCTACAAACATTAAATTGGCATTAAGTAAACCTATTCTCGTGACGAATGGGGCAAGATTGACTATTCCTGTTGCTGTTTAGTACACACACTTTTGAAAGCTTGCAAGGGGTGGAAAACAACACGCTAATATCATATGTGCTGGCTATTTTTTTAATTGTGAGACACATGATGTGGTATAACATGCAAAGGTTTTGGTCATTGTTTTTTGTTGGTCCTGTCTAACTTTACTTTCTGCAGGAGGGTTTTGCAAACGGGTGTGATGATTCTGTTGGGATACCCAGCATCTTTTAGTCTTTTAATCTGGTTTTTAAACCTGACCTCACCCTTGTGCTAACATGACTTCTGAAGGGTGGCCTGAGTACATGTGGTATCAATTCCTCTTTCTACTAATTTTGAATGCCCACTATGAAAAGGCAGAACATTCTTAGCACTCCTGGGCTGATAGCACCAGCCAATACCCCAACAGCATCATCACACTTGTTTGTGAAACCCTCCTGCAGAAAGTAAAGTTAAAGGAAGCAGGACCAAAAGAAAAAGAGAATGACCAATCACCTTTGCATGTCACACGGTACTACGTACATAAGGTGTCTCACAATTTTAGGAAAAGAGCCAGCAGATATGACATTGTTGTTTTCCACCCCTTGCAAGCTTTCAAAAGTGCATGTACTTACAGCAACAGGAATAGTCAATCTTGCACCATTCGTCACTAGAATAGGTTTACTGAATGCCAATCTAATGTGTATAAGATACCGCTAACATGTGGAAAAGTAAACAGGACAAACTGGGCAATGCTTCAATGATCAAGCAAGACGGCATGCTTTAAATGTTAAGAAGAGCTATAGTAGTCTCATGGCCGGACACCGTAAAGAATGTAAGTGTAGTCCTAGGTTTCATAAAACACGGTTTTTGAAAAAAAAAGCAAGCAGAAAATTGAGAGATTTTAGAACTCTTTATCAGGAAGGCCAAGGATCAATGCATCAGTACACCTTCACTTATCTTCTCCGAAAAAGAGTATTCTTTTCTCGGTTAAACTTATTTTGTCATGGTCACACATGTGTTGTTGCAGATGAGCCCTGGTCTTGTGCTCAGTATAAAAACGCTCGTATCACCTTCAATAAAATTCAGTTGACAGCGCTCTTTCCTGTCCTTTTTGCGATAAGATTTTTATTACAGAAAGAATTTCATTTTCTTACAATTTAGGTATAATAATGAGTTTTCATTGTATCACAACATGGAGCAAATTGCATCTTAATACGGACAAAAATCACAATTTTGTGAAATTCGTGATATTTTCTCGTATATTTCAGCAGCTTGAGAGGTAAAGATTTTTTTTTCCTCAAAATATACCTTCTGTGGAGTAAATATTCAATGCTCAGATATTCATACAAAGTGCAATATTGCAATAAAAAATGCAAACATAACACATTTTGGCTTTATTCTTGGAAGCGAATGTGGCTAAAAAATTGCACTATTACTATTGAGCTTTAAATACCTTACAGAAGCACATTTACTTAACAGGTAGACCGAATTTGCTTTAGAAAAAATAAGCGGTAGTTTTAAAACGAAATTTTCCACAAACAGCACACAGACGGCATTATGCCAGGAAGTTATAAGCCAGCCACATGAACAAAACTTTTTTTCTCGCTGAAATATTCTAGCAGTTCACTGTTTTCAACGCAGTAAGTCAGCACTTTTTTTTTCAAATACAATTCAGATGGTCGCCAAAGTGGCTGGGACGTTTGGCATGGAATGGTCCAGTTATATTTAAGCAAAATAACTTACACAAATAACAATGTTTGTTCATCTACCATGACCACACTAGAAAAAGTTGTTCAGGCATTGTGACACTAAAATTTTCAGCGTCGTACTGCCTGAACAACTTCTTTGATAAACTCCAAACTCACGCCGAGAAAAATCCGCTCAATCACGGTGGTTGTTAAAGGCCTTGCGGCCGTAGACAATGTTGAAAATAAAAAAAAAATCAACTCATCAGTGCTGTCACTCCTTCTTCGTCATTACTGACACGAAAGATGTTTCGGTTATCCATGTGGAGGTTCAGGAAGTAGGCTTGCTCTAGACTGGGGCCGGGGGGTAGACTACGCAGGACGTCAGCGGCACCCTCTCATCCTGTAATAAGAGCAAATATGACTTCTCTTAAAAGGATGTTCGTGCTGTTCTGGCAGCACCGTATATAAAGAATGTGTAGTGTATATCCTTCGAAATGGCGTGTAATTGACATTACACTGAACTCGAAGCATAGAACCCATACATTCTAATAATTTCGTATGATAAAGATAAGAGTTTTCCAGCATACAGCAAATACCCGAAATGAGGTGAAGTGTAAGACTACAGCTCGAAAATGGCACTTACGAAAGCCTGAACTCACCTAAGAATCAAATTCCTTATAGGGTAGTGAGCCAGTGTGAAAAACAATTCCTAAAGTACAACGCTCAGAACATGTAACATTAATCAAAATGCACAAGAAACTCACCTCTTCATGTACAAACAGTGAAGACATCTCTGCTTTCTCTTTTACATGAGAACAAATGATCTTGGGCGTGGCACTAGCGAAGAGGTCTGCAAAAAAAAAGTAAGAGATTTACTGACTTTAATCACGCTTCTAACAATCTGAGGAATTATTACAAGTCACCAATCAGTGCAATTCTGACTGCGTCTATAAGGGCTTCAAAAATGAACAATTTTCTCGTTCTTTCTACCCTCACAAGACGCTCCGTCAATGGAATCTAATCCAAATTTGACGCTGTGCTTCCTATTTGCCTGCTTTCTAGACGTAGGGCTGCGAACATGTGTTTTGTGCACCTAATCTAGCACAGAAATTCGTCATCTATAATTCAATCATCTTAATTCATTGTAATTTGATAAAAGATGTGATAGCTCGTCCAGTTTTTAAAGAGTTGCGGGCCTGCAATAGGCACTGCCTTGCACGTATTAAAGCACTTCTTTACAAAAAAAATTTCAAAGCTTGCTTTCAGAAAAAGCGTCTGGCATATTTGGACAACCAAGCCCATCCTCTGATGGCAATCAGGGGCACGCTGTTAGCGATTATTGACTACGGGATTTACAAACGTAACCCGTGCCTAAATGCTCAGTTAAACACAATCACGCAAGTAAGAGCGCTCGAACGCGGCAACGCGCGCGGACGCCGACTACGTTGCAGCAGCCATGGCTTATGCTAGAGCAACCGCACATAGCTCCAACAGTCACGTGTAATCTCTCGATTCTGTTATAACACCGAATATTATCGCAGATGAAAGCGAAGCACGAAAACAGCAAACAGAAACGAGGGAAAACAACACACGGCAATGGCCACAACAACGCGTTTTTGGAAGTCTGCTAGATCTTTCCCTGTTGCTGGTGGCACTTGTCCTAAATAGCTTAAAAGACCGAGGCGCACGTGCTGGGAGCATCGCGGCATATCAGCACCTCCAACTATACCGTCTTTAAGCAAAAAAAAAAGCCATTTCGTACAGTGCGCCTCTGTACATAATTTTTGCTTTTTCTTTCTTCTTTTACGCTTACACCTACAGAAGCACGTTGCACATTTGAGTAATAATAGAATTGTTATCACGATGTAGCCCAAAGCACATCTTAAAACAATATCAATCACTTTGTTCATTGTAGAGACAATGTGCGATCAGCAACTAATCCCGCCCTTGTTAAGTGATCACATCACTCACTGTATGAGTGATGCAGGCACTTACACAACATCGCGCATAGCAGTGTGAACTCGTTAAGTCACACGTTTAATCGGGCATCTGCAACAGGCCCGCGAACGCATGCTGTTGTAAATGGCTGGCAGCCTACTTCGGCAGAGCTGCTGCAGGCGCCCAGCTAGCGCTGTATGATTACTACCTACGAAAACAGTACACTCACCGTTAATAGGCCCACGTTGTCCATGTCCGCCACTGCATGAATATTCCTTAATCCGAGCGTCACTTCGAACACGGTGTCATGCGTGACCACCATTGAATATGCGCCTGTTCGCTAGAATACACACAGCGACCAAGACCCCAGACCAACGCAACGCATTTGAAAGACGATGAGACAGAGGGAGCAACGTTGAGAGAGAGAAGGAGGAGGCACTGGCGGCGGCGTGGCGGCGCCAGTGCCTCCTCCTTCCTCCTCCGCAGTTGTCCACGCAGGTGTTCGGTGACGCAACTCTTCGCTTATCTACGCCGCCGTTGTGGGAGCAACGCTGGCCGGGGTGAGCGTGAGCGGTGGGGGGGGGAGGAGCGAAAACCCGCCAAGGCGGCGCCGAAAGGCAAACGCTATGGCGCATACGGCGGACGGTCGTTCGGCGCGGAATGACTCCTTGTAAACGGCAACTCTCCTCCCAGCCAGTCGCACAGCGACGCAGATTCTTTACCAGCCTCGGGTTCTTTGAGTATTTTGACGGAATGCGATTGCAGTGGGCGAAAAATAGTGAAGCAAATCTTGCGGAAAACGAAGTGCACAATGGAATGGCCAGAAACAATAATTATTTCGTCCTCGGTGGCATTAGCGGGAGAGCATCGCCACACCTTTTTCCAGAGGAATTTCTTTTCGCATTGTCTGTGTCTGGCTATTCCGCGTATGGTGCCGCAAACACTGAATGCGTAGTCGAAGGTGGAACAAATTAATCCACAGTCGCGGATGTTTATTACAAGGCTTGTCACGCACCACGAAACGTGCCGAGGTTGTTATAACAAACTTTTTGCTGACCACATGATCAGCACATAATTCCATATGGTTGCCCAATGAGCTAGCTAAGCACCTGTAGCAAAGGCAGGGCACGTTCTTGTTAAACGTTGTTAATATAAACGATGGTTGTGCATAAGTGCAGTGACGGCTTTCCGTGTGAATTGGTCATAACCCACGTTTTCGAGCGTAGAAGCGCCTCAGCGGACCTAATCAGCTACCACAGCAAGTTCGTAAGCAATAATTTGGTACGAAAGTGTGCAGCTGTTTTCCATGTACTGAATAATCCGTGTACAGTGCGTTGACCACCGCCATTTCTTAAGCCACCTCCCATATAGACTCCCAGTCTGAACAGGTGTGGGACCTTAAACACTAAGAAGCAGTGCCCCCCCCCCCCGCACACACACACGAAATTTGAGGGCGCACGGGCTGATACACACGCATACTTATTCACAGGCGCACACACATACACGTATACACACATACGGCAACACACACACGCGACCGTAAACGCACGCATGCATGGGCGTACACATGTGCACAGGCACGCTAACACAAGCACGGACTCGCACATACACGCGCACGCACACATGCACGGGTGTACACACAATCGCGCTTACACGCGAACACATGCGCAGGCTCACGCACACACACCCATACTCGGGCGAACATTATGTTCCTGTATATAATCCACAGCAAACATGTAGCTTATAACCAACGCTAAGGAAAGCTTTCGTAACATGGATTGCAGTTAATTGCCATTATAGATGAAACGCGCTTTGCTTCTGCTGACATTCTGCTGTATTCGGAGAGCACCTTCACACATTCTAAGTCAATTAGGCCGTCATTTAACGCAAGGTCCACATATTCCTGCAGTAGCTGCGCTGCTCAGCCGCCAATCCGAAGGTCGCGGGTTCGATGCCGGCCGTGGCAGTCGAATTAAGGCGGAGGCGAAAATGTGGAAGCCTTTGCACTGTGCGATATGAGCGCTCATTAAAGAACACCAAATGGTGAAAATCTGCAGCTTTCCACTACGACGACCCTCATAATCATATCGAGGTTTTTGAGACGTAAAATCCCAAATATTATAATTATGTGTTCTTCTTATGCTGCATATTCCATCCGATGAATCGGCACCTACACCCTTCTCAGGCACAAAAGCACCCTTAGAGCCTATTTTAGGGTGCTATCGAGGCAAGCACCCAAACAAAAGGGTGCTTTTTTTCAATCGACCATTTATGGGTGTTAAAGGGTGTTTCAAAGGGTGCTTTCTCGTAAAAGCACCCTTTTTACACCCTTTTGGGTGCAAAAATTTTTACTGTGTAGGAGTACGGTCGCCGAGTTCCGTGCCGCGAATCAATTGCTGCTGTCGTTGTGGTTCGGAGGGCGTAACTCGGCGAATAAGGGTTTCTTTTAGCGTTGCATATGCGTTTTCGACTGGTGGTGCGAGCAACAGATCCCTGATTTCACTGGCTATGGCGGGCGGCAGACTGCTCACTACGTAGTGGTATTTTGTAAGGTCTGTGGTGATTCGTCTGCCTGCGAACTGAGATTCCACTTGTATAAACCAAAGTGCGGGGTCCGCAGTCCAAAAAGGGGGCAGCTTACCGTCGACTGAGGAGACTGCCGGAGGGGCGTCGGTCGTGGACGTTGAATCCATATTGCGGCTGGTTCGACACTCCGGTCGCTGTGTCTGTATTCCGAGTCCGGGTCATCAATGTTGAGACGCGTCGCACGGCAGAGCTGCGCAAGTGAACAACTCGCGTCCCAAACAACAACTGACTTTTATTATAACCCTTCCTCTCGAAGATAACTTTCTCGTGCGGGCGCATGCGTTCTCTGCACCGCACACAAAAGCACCGCTTTGCGTCGCCACACTCTCGTCGACACCGGAGCCGACTATTCTGTCATCAGTGGGACATTTGCCCCGAAGTTGAAGAAAGTGTGGACCACATAGGGAGGCCCCAAAATCCGAACCGTGGGAGGCGAATTCAGAACGCCCGCTTGGCTCTGCACAGCAAGAGTCACTATAAATAAGCGGACTCACCCTGCAAGCTTTATAATCCTACAATAGAGCTCCAGGGGTGAAATACATGGGATGGACTTCCTTTGTGAACACAGTGCCGTCATCTATCTGAGATCTAAGACAAGTAAGTGATCAGCACTTACTTCTGAACCGTCAGATTTGCGTTGCAAGAGGCATAGCCGAGCTCTGCGTGGAGGCGAAACAAATGTATTGCTGACAAGTGTCAGCCACTGATACAGGCACCTCAGCGTTGTTGTGACGGTTGCCTACGTTGAAGAATTCGTGGACGCCAGCAACGTCTATAACCTCCTCGATGCTGTCGAAGGTTCTTGTACGAATCATTGTCCCCAGCTAGATTTTGATATCAACCCGAGATTTCCGAAGTGTGTGCAATACCAGCTCAAAACCCCGCTTTTACAATTCAATGACTGCTCGTCGTCATCCTCCAGAATTCGGCGCACCCAAGTCGCAAAACATCGCATTCAAATAAAAGAAAGTGCTCGACCAGTTCGGCAAAGCCCATACCAAGTGTCAACGCATGAACGCGAAGCCGTGAAGAAACAAGTCAACAAAATGCTACGAGATGACATTATTCGGCCGTCCAAGAGGCCGTGGGTGTCACAAGCTGTCTTATTGAAGAATAAAGGACTGGACCCCATGTTTTTGCGTTGATTACCACCATCTGAACAACATGACCACGAAGGGCATGTACCCTCTTCCATGTATAGACAATGCTCTGGATAGTGTGCACAGTGCGAAGTACTTTTCGTCGATGGACCTCAAGACCGGCTATTGGCAAATTGAGGTCGACGAGATAGATCGGGAAAAGACTGCCTTTATCACACCAGATGGCCTCTTCGAGTTCAAGGTCGTGCCATTTGATCTTTTCTCGGCGCCTGTGACGTTCCAGCTTGTTATGTATATTGTGCTGGCGGGGTTGAAGTGGTAGACTTGCCTTGTGTACTTGAACGACGTTGTCGTGTTTTCCTCGAGCATCGATGAGCATCTCAGGTGCCTTGAACTAGTACTAGCCATCAAGACCTCCGGACTAACCCTAAAGCCCGAAAAGTGCTGCTTCGCGTACGAGTAGCTCTTGTTTTGGGGAAATATGATTAGCAAGTCTGAAGTCCGTCCCGACCTGCGGAAAACAGCCGCTTTTGCTGATTTCCATCAAAAACCGATGAGAGGGCAGTATGACGATTCCTCGAATTACGCGCCTATGCAGGAGTTTCGTCAAGGGATTTGCACAGATCACCGTGCCACTAACTTACTTCACAAAAACGAAAGCCTACGTTGAATTCAGGTGAGACACGGCACAAGAGGAGGCATTTCAGAAGCTTAAACGACGCCTGTAGACACCGCCACTACTTGTGTATTTTTACGAACACGCCGAAACAGATGTACACACCGACGCAAGCACCATAAAACTTGGCGCCGTTCTTCTTCAAAAGACCAACGGCCTGGAAAGAGTTATCAGTTATGCGAGCCGGTCACTTTCCGAGGACGAGGCCAACTATTCAATAACAGAAAAGAAGTGCCTTGCGATCATCTGGGCAGCGTCGAAATTTCACCCTGATCTCTACGGGAGGCCTTTCAAAGTTGTGAACGACCACTACGCCCTGTATTGGCTAGCTAAATTGAAGGACCCTTCAGGTCGTCTGGCATAGCGGAGCCTAATACTTCAAGAATTCGACATTACCATCGTGTACAAGTCTGGAAGGAAACACTCCGATGCCATCTGCTTCTCTCGTGCCCCGCCGATCCACCACCGCAAGATGACGATGATGTTGAGTACTTTTTGGGAACTATACGTGCCCAAGACTTCGCTGAGCGACAGCAAGCAGACGCTGAACTTGGAGGGCTAGCGGAATACCTCGAGGGTCTGACTAGTATCGTCCCAAAAGTGTTCAAGCGGTATCTGGCGTCATTTTTCTTGAAAAACAACAACTTCGACAACAACTTTTCTCCGGCCGCAGCCAGCTACTTTATCGCTGTACCTTTGGTGAAGCGACCCGAAATTCTGCAGGCCCTTCATGACGCCGCAGCGGCTGGACACTTTAGTTTTTCTTTCACGCTAGCGAGAATACAAGGAAAATACTACTGGCCACGTCTTGCCGCCGACGTCGCTCATTACGTGTAGACATGCTAAGACTGCCAGTGACGCAAGACACCGCCGACAAGGCCTGCAGGGCTTCTGCAGCCCGTCAAACCACCTCGGCGACGATTAGAGCAAATTGGTATGGACTTACTTGGGCCGTTCCCTACGTCAGCTGTCGGAAACAAATGAATCGTCGTAGTAGCTACGGACTACCTGATCCGCTACGCCGGCACAAAAGCCCTGCCCAAAGCTGGTGCATTGAAGGTAGCCAAATTCTTCGCCGAAAACATCGTCCTGCACCACGGCGCCCCTGATGTCCTCATCGCCAACAGATGTACGGAATTTACGGCTGAGCTAACCCAGGCGATTTCGGCACACAGCCATACAAGCCACTGCCGTATGACAGCGCACCACCCACAGGCAAATAACCTCACCGAGCGCCTTTACAAGAACATCGCACATGCTGGCCATGTACGTCAACGTCGAACACAAGACGTTGGATGTCATTCTTCCGTACGTGACCTTCGCCTACTACACCGCCGTTCAAGAAACAACGCAGATGACGCCGTACAAGTTGGTCTATGAAAGTCACCCGATAACGACGCTCGATGCCATGCTGCAAAAGTTCGCTGATAAAAAACTTGACGTCGCCGTCTACCTTCAATGGGCAGAAAAAGCTCGTCAACTCGCCCACCTGGGCATCAAGAACCGTTACAATCTTCGACGGTGCTTTGTGGAATGCCAGCCCGGTGAACGTGTATGGGTATGGACACCGATACGCCGACGTCGACTCAGTGAAAAACTTCTGCGCCGGTGTTTTGAATCATACGGGGTAATTAGACGGCTCGGCCCTTTCGATTACGAGGTTGTCTCCGACGTCATCACGAACTCTCAACGACGCCGATCGCTATCTGAAGTCGTCCATGTCACGCGTCTCAAGCCATTTCTTGGGCGTTAATGAACTCAGTGTATTTTGTAGTAGTTGTTGATATTGCTGTATCATCATTTTTTGCTTGTACTTTCTGATATTTTTGTACTTTCATCTTCTGTTAAAGCATCGAAACTATGCCTTTTTCAGAGGTGGGCAATGATACGTGTCTTTTTTCATGTTTGTTATCGCCATTTTACATTATGTTAAGCGCAAACCATGTCTACGTTGCTAGAGAATCGTCGAAGTTGTACTAGATGGCAATGTTAAGATTACGCGCACTTCGTAAATCTTTCAGATTATTCTGAAGACAACGTCGCCGACAGCGATAACGCTAGAGTGTTGATTGATTGATTTGTGGGGTTTAACGTCCCAAAACTACTATTTGATTATGAGAGACGCCGTAGTGGAGGGCTCCGGAAATTTTGACCACCTGGGGTTCTTTAACGTGCACCCAAATCTGAGTACACGGGCCTACAACATTTCCGCCTCCATCGGAAATGCAGCCGCCACAGCCGGGATTTGATCCCGCGACCTGCGGGTCAGCAGCCGAGTACCTTAGCCACTAGACCACCGTGGCGGGGCAACGCTAGAGTGTTTGATGGCAAGTGTATAAACGCGGAGTGGGCGCGTCAGCTGGCTCCCGGCGGACACTATGAACCCAATTCTGTTTTTCACGCAAGCTCTGCTACTTATCGCTCCACGGACGGCCGCCGCGCACGAGGAAACAACATTTTCCGCAACCGATACCAGCTCTAACACTGAAAACTACGAATACGAAAGATCACAGATCCTGGACTTCACCGTACCACCACATTCAACTTCGGCGCCACTATCGACAGCTATAAGAAGATCATCCCACTGGCTACCTGTCAGTGGGCGCGTCAGCTGGCTCCCGGCGGACGCTATGAACTCGATCCTGTTTTTCATGCAGGTGGACGCAGTTACCAGCAGATGCAGTTCGTCGTCGTCCGATGTGCGCGTGCTCCCATCACAGTTTGCCGATTCCTGGGCCGTGTACGCCTCGACCGATCCTGCTTTTCAAGTTTTCAATTTATCATCGGCGTTTATCACGGGCACCGGTTACGGACTTGAATGGGACTGTTACTACGGCGCATGGCACGGCGCTGCAGTGACGTCTACGGCATCAGCGGTGGATATAAGAACGACATCCCGACAGCTCTTCTTCAGTGGGTCCGGCGGCGGCATGGCGTCCGATCGCTACAAGCTAGTTTGCTTGATTTTACATGTGGTGGCAGTTACCAGTAGATGCAGTTCGTCGTCGTCCAATGTGCGCGTGCTCCCATCACAGTTTCCCGATTCCTGGGCCGTGTACGCTTCGACCGATCCTGCTTTTCAAAATAATTGAAGTTTTTGCGCACACACACAAGGACACAGAAGAAGGGAACACAAGGACCAGCGCAGACTAACAACTGATTTTTATTAAGTAAGAAAACAGAATATATACGCTTCCTTGCACCCCATGATCACCGCGCATGAGCAAAAACGGCATCGTACAATCTTAAAAAACCATAAATATCACATGTTGTTCAGCAATTCAATTTCTTTTTCACTAAGCGATATCGACGGATGGCTGATGCACATATCTTTAAGTCTAGATATGTGCCACGCTTCTACTATTTCTCTTGTTGTCTGATTTGGGTGTACATACACAACCTTAGTTTGATCAAACAACGGCTTACATGCACTAAAAGAACAACGCGCACAGTGCATTGCTAAATGTGTTTCTGGCCTCCCCTTCAAGTTGGTCATGTGCTCCTTCAACCTCACATTTAAGCATCGGCCAGTTTGACCGACATAAAAGTTCCCACAACTGAAAGGGGTCTTATAAACTACCTTTCTTTTGCACTCAACCACCTGATGACCTGCACGCTTGGAACAATTGCCACTGATATCCTTCGTCCTTTCCTCGTACAGATTATTTACAGCCGGACACACGCCCCCTAGTTTGTTCTTTGCCGAGAATACAACTTTGACACCATATTTAGCTGCCACCTTCTTAAGTTTATGGGAGAAACCATGCTCGTAGGGGATTACCGAAATTTTCTTTGTATCTTGGCTTCTTTCCTCTTTCTCCCCGGATTTCATTTTCTTCATTAATCTTTCGCTTGCAGTTAGAAGAAACGAGTTAGGGTATCCTGCCTTTTCCAGCTTTACCTTCTGCTCAAGGAAAGATTCTTTTAACTTGTGCTTGCATGTTTTTGTCAGAGCTGAATTGAAACACCCCATTGCTATACCGTTTTTTACTATCCTTGAATGGGAGGAAGCGTACTGCAACAGGGGCTTCTCTGTTCTAGGCGAATACTTCCAACACACATGGTTCTTTTCAAAAACAAGCTTCATATCTAGGAACTGTAAACAGTTTTCGGTGGGTTGTTCAGATGTAAAAACTAGGCCTTTGCCTCTCCGTCTGAAAGTCTCCATTACACTTGTGGTGACAGCATCCCAGTCTGTGTTTACGCCCAAAATCAAATAATCATCAACATATCTGAATATTTTTAAGAACTTGCCACCCAAATCAGAATCAACCAGTCTGTCAACTTTGCTCAAAAAAATTGTACTCAGTACAGGGGCTGCCTTAGATCCAATACACACTCCATTCTTTTGACGGAACAGTCTATCTTGAAATAGTACAACCGTACTATCCAAGTACATGCTAAGTAATTCAAGAAACGTTTCTAGTGACATTCCACTGCAATTACGGAAGGCCACTTCATCATTGTCCTGTTCAATGCACTCTTTCACAGAATCTAGCAGAGCATCTTGCGGCAAAGAGTAGTATAAATCTTGAATATCAACACTAAAACCATTGTAGCTGCCTTCTTTAACTCCCGATAAATACGATACCACCTCCTCAGAATTCTTGACGAAAAACGGGTCCTTAGGAGACAAGGACGCTAGTATTTTTTGAAGAAACCCAGATACAATGAATTGCCACGAATTGTGTTCCGATACTATTGCTCTGAACGGAACCTCTAGTTTATGCGTCTTTGCCGCAAAGAACACTTCCAAAGTATGGCCCTTTTCCTTTCTTACGAGCGACGACAAACTATCCAACTTATACTTCTTCAACAACCCCACAGCACGTTTCTTGAGTTCCTGCGGTTTTATTTTTACTTCCTCGAAGCATTTGTGCATAACATCCGAAGCCTTACTAGAATACATGTTATCCGGTAAAACAACAAGGTGACTTTCCTTGTCTGACTTCACTACCCTCAATTCCTTAGAATACAGATAGCGAGCAAGCTGTCCTACAATAGGACGTTGTCTTCGGTTGAGCCTTACATTCGCAACGACTTCTACACATTCTCTAACGCAAGAATCTTTTTCTTCCTCACTCACATTCCTTGAAATGTCCCGCACCAAAGCCAGTCTGTCAGGTATCCGTAGCGATGGTTCCACGCAGAACTTGGGTCCTAACTTGAGCACATCCCTCTGTTCTTCTTCCACAGGTGCGTCTCCCAGAACGAGTACCTTTCCTGGTTCCGCCTCTTGCTTCTGCTTCTTAGGTAAACACGCCCAAACCTGATGCCAAAGTACTTCTGTTAAGTTCATAGCACTATCGTACCACATGCTATGCGATTTCCAGTCAATCTTGCCCTCAGCCGACTCAGAACACGCTGCACGAAGACAGTCCTTCAGGAAACGGCATTGTCTCCAACACTCTGACCTGAGGATCTTGCAGACCCTCCGGCAATGGCCAACCGACATTGGTAGCCATCCAGTCGCAAACTTTATCGCATCCGGCGAAGTTCTATGTCTTATGTGCCAGCCTAAAATGCGCGTTTTGCACTCGCACACAGCGATCATTGGTACGAGCATCGACGGATTTTTTACGTCCAAAAGAGGGTACATAGAAAAAGAGCCCGAAAAACTAGAAATGAACTGCAATAATACGGAACGACGGGCTAGTTGGTACTGCTGCATAATTGAAGTTTTTGCGCACACACACAAGGACACAGAAGAAGGGAACACAAGGACCAGCGCAGACTAACAACTGATTTTTATTAAGTAAGAAAACAGAATATATACGCTTCCTTGCACCCCATGATCACCGCGCATGAGCAAAAACGGCATCGTACAATCTTAAAAAACCATAAATATCACATGTTGTTCAGCAATTCAATTTCTTTTTCACTAAGCGATATCGACGGATGGCTGATGCACATATCTTTAAGTCTAGATATGTGCCACGCTTCTACTATTTCTCTTGTTGTCTGATTTGGGTGTACATACACAACCTTAGTTTTGATCAAACAACGGCTTACATGCACTAAAAGAACAACGCGCACAGTGCATTGCTAAATGTGTTTCTGGCCTCCCCTTCAAGTTGGTCATGTGCTCCTTCAACCTCACATTTAAGCATCGGCCAGTTTTGACCGACATAAAAGTTCCCACAACTGAAAGGGGTCTTATAAACTACCTTTCTTTTGCACTCAACCACCTGATGACCTGCACGCTTGGAACAATTGCCACTGATATCCTTCGTCCTTTCCTCGTACAGATTATTTACAGCCGGACACACGCCCCCTAGTTTGTTCTTTGCCGAGAATACAACTTTGACACCATATTTAGCTGCCACCTTCTTAAGTTATGGGAGAAACCATGCTCGTAGGGGATTACCGAAATTTTCTTTGTATCTTGGCTTCTTTCCTCTTTCTCCCCGGATTTCATTTTCTTCATTAATCTTTCGCTTGCAGTTAGAAGAAACGAGTTAGGGTATCCTGCCTTTTCCAGCTTTACCTTCTGCTCAAGGAAAGATTCTTTTAACTTGTGCTTGCATGTTTTTGTCAGAGCTGAATTGAAACACCCCATTGCTATACCGTTTTTTACTATCCTTGAATGGGAGGAAGCGTACTGCAACAGGGGCTTCTCTGTTCTAGGCGAATACTTCCAACACACATGGTTCTTTTCAAAAACAAGCTTCATATCTAGGAACTGTAAACAGTTTTCGGTGGGTTGTTCAGATGTAAAAACTAGGCCTTTGCCTCTCCGTCTGAAAGTCTCCATTACACTTGTGGTGACAGCATCCCAGTCTGTGTTTACGCCCAAAATCAAATAATCATCAACATATCTGAATATTTTTAAGAACTTGCCACCCAAATCAGAATCAACCAGTCTGTCAACTTTGCTCAAAAAAAATTGTACTCAGTACAGGGGCTACCTTAGATCCAATACACACTCCATTCTTTGACGGAACAGTCTATCTTGAAATAGTACAACCGTACTATCCAAGTACATGCTAAGTAATTCAAGAAACGTTTCTAGTGACATTCCACTGCATTACGGAAGGCCACTTCATCATTGTCCTGTTCAATGCACTCTTTCACAGAATCTAGCAGAGCATCTTCTGCGGCAAAGAGTAGTATAAATCTTGAATATCAACACTAAAAACCATTGTAGCTGCCTTCTTTAACTCCCGATAAATACGATACCACCTCCTCAGAATTCTTGACGAAA
>WOVY01003120.1:0-17962 GCA_013436015.1 Rhipicephalus annulatus
CACTTTCCCCAATTAAACCGACTTTCGGTAATTTATCTAAAACTTTTAACAACGGCAACTGTCTCTTGTACACTTTCTTTGGTGGTTACAACACACTGCATCATCAACAGCGTATGCCAAAACCTTTATTTCGGCGTCACTCTGTCTGAAAACCACGGATGGTCTCGTTTTTCTATTATGGCCAAGCACAAGCTCTCTATGTACAATGGAAACAATAGTGGACTTGCGGACAGCCCTGGCGAAGAGAACGTTCAGCCTAATGGGAGACCCGGGGTTCTTGTGTAATTATTAGTCGTGTAGTAGAGTTCTTGTATGACAAACAATGCCCTCTGTAATCACCGATCTGACATTGACATGTTCAAGTATGGAGAATAGCACATCTTGCGGACGCAGTCAAAACCCTTTCTGAATAAAGGTGGAGGATCGCAACAAGAATTGAAGGCATCGCAACTCTCAAGGACACATCGCACTGTGTGTGTGTGATCAATATTGAGCGCCCCTTGATGCCACGCGTTTGGTGCTCCCTAAACTATTCCGGGGATTACGGACTGCAATCTACCTGCCAATACTTTCATGAGTATTTGTAGTCAGCGTTGGTTAGCGAAATGGGCCTATATGACGAAACTAGTTTTAATTTTGCTTTGTCATCCGCCTTAGTTACTAGAGTAGTGTGTGTCTCGGCAAATGAAGGCGGTAATGCTTTGACTGCGTACGATTCCTTGAAGACAGCTTGTAACACTGGTGAAACTTCTGTTTTAAAATCTTTATGTCACATGGCACCGAGACCATCAGGCCCTGGTGAGTTCCCAGCGGCGAGATTATCTATCACTTATTCAATTCAGAAATGGTATAGGCCTCTCTAACGCTTCTTTCGTTCGGGGGATAATTGCGGCATCCGGCTCAAGAAGTGTAAATGAACTTCGTAACATCTACTTATGCGGACTGCGAAGAAAAATTTGTAATACCGAAAGAAAGCTTCAGCGATAGTGGTGTTAGTATTTAGCAGAATTCCATTTTCCTCTATTTCGTCGATGTGATTACGACGCGCTCGGGATTTCTCGATTCCAAGCGCGTGCTTGGTAGGAGTCTCCCCCATAGCCCACTCCTCTGCTTTCGCTCGAATAAGGGCTCCTCTGTAGCGTTCTTGCTCTACTGGCTCAATTTGTCGTTTCACCATTCCAATATCTTCCTTATATGCACCGGGCTCCTTGCTTTCTCATGCTATCAATTTCTTAAGCGTTGTTCTGACTTCATTTTCTTTCATTCTTTCTTGATTTTTGAAAGTACTAGATCTCGATATGGCTTTAACTTTAACGCTTTGCTTCAAAAGCTCCCATTCCATGCCAACATTACAGGCTCCGACCACTTTATTGTTCTTAATTCCCTCGATCCCAAAATTATTAAAAATGTTATCGCTGTTAAAATGTCAGTTGAGAGTTAAACTTGCATAAATTCCAACTAAATTTGTTCTCTTTTTGTTTAAGTCCCACGTTACATTGTACAAGACAATGGTCAGAGAAAGAGACAGGTAAGACTGTGTAACTATTGCTTTTAGCTAACGTCTTCCCTGCCATGTATACCAAGACGTGCGTGACTGGTTCCCTGAAGATGCGTAAATCGAACTTCGCGACTTGCTTCGAGGCGCTCCGCAACATCATCCAGGTCAGATTCATTCAGCAAGTCATAAGGCACTCCAACACTTCTGTCTCACACATGGCGGGTAATAATTCTATCCTTCGCGCTCAATACAAAATTGAAATCCCCCAACCAAACAAGCTGTTTTGTTGCCCGTAAATGTTGCTTAATTAACGAAAAGAAAAGTTTCTCAGGCGGCCTCTACGTTCGGCGGCGCATAGACACAAATGACGCGCCATTCAATTTCACTAGTACTAAAATCAGATGTCACTCTTCTACCAAAGTCACAAGAAAAGTGACTTTCAACAATCAATCCCGGAATCTTTTTACCAAAAAGCACAGAACCGGCTAAAGTCCCAATTGCGTGACTCATTATGTCGTAATATTTAGACGTAAACCGCAGCATCATGCTCCGGGTCTCCTCTTCACCTTCCTCTTTGTCTCCTGCATGGCGAACACGTCAGTATGTTGGTCAATTAACAAGCGATACACTTGAGCCTGCTTTTTCCGGGAGGCCAAACCTCGGGCATTCAAGGTTGCAAAGCTGTGTAACTAGTTACCAGCCATCGTTACTCACTAAAAAAAAGAGGGGGTAGGCCCGTAGCATGGTGCTTACCGTGTACGTCTAGCTCCCTGCTAGACGTCTCCTGAGCCATCCAGTGGTCCGGCATCAGTTAGTTGCTGGTCCCATTGGCGTGCCAACCGGTCGGTCCACAGGTAGATTGCATCTCGCTCTGAGGCCCGAGTGTCGCCCCGGTGCCGCCTACGCTGGTGGTCCCTCAACTTTGCTCTCGTGAGCAGAGCCCGCAGATTGCTCAAGCGAAAGCTTGACCACGGAGCTCGTGTTGATCTCGTGGGTTATTCCGTGTGCTGGCATGTCGCGTCTTGTTGCCGCTTGCGTCGACATGTCCACCACTTGGCTTTGTGCGTCTTCAGGGGAATCGTCTTGGCTGATGTTCGCCTTAGCCGTGTCTTTCTCCTCGGATTCCGACGCTGTATCGTAATCTTCAGGCAAAATTGTCCCACATTCAACCAGAGAACTAGTCACGTCTCCTGCCCCTTTAGCCGCGTCTTCTGCCTCAGCGGCGTCCATTGTGTGCTCTTCGATCTCATCGCACGTCTGCGCTCATAACTGCTGCGTATGACCGGACGCACGGAGCGTCTCGATGTCCCAATCGCCGACAAATTGAACACCGTGGCACCCTGCAGTGCCGCCGTACACGACCAGTCCCTTTGAACCGCGAGCATTGCATTGGCCTGCCCGGCGCCACAACTTGGTCTTATTCCCCAGCAACGCGCACTTGGTGCGGAAGCTCCTCCACTGTAACTCCACTTTTTAACTTTAGTAGCACAGTTCTCGTCGTCGACGCTTTGTCGCGGACGCCGTCGACTCTCCAGCACTCTCGATTCACTTCAACAACAATTCCGAAGGCCGCGAAAGCCGTCCGCACATCCTCATCGGCGACTCCGTAAAGCAGCCGCAGTTTATCTTCCGGTCCTGGAGCGTACCAGATTAAGTTTTATCTTCCGGTCCTGGGGAACAACGATGAGAAACCGGTGTCCCTTCACCTGAAGTTACTTGAAGGCCAGCAGTTTCTTCGTCGCGTCTTCTCTGTTCAGTGTAACCACCCAGACGTGATTAATCTGGTACGCTCCGATTGCTATGACGTCCGTTAGCACTCCAGTGGGGCCCAACGCGTCTCCGATGTCTTCATCCTGTAGGGTCTCGCTCGAAAGTCGCCATGCAAAAACACAGTATTTAAGGCAACGCGTCTTGTTGGCAGATAAAGCAGAATCACTTGGTACTCTTCAGTTGACCTGTTACCACGGCCCTCAAGGGCCACTGAAGCCGCTCCGACGAAGCCCTGCATCCTGCGTCCGTTCACTGCATCCTGCGTCCTTTCACTGCATCCTGCATCCTGCGTCCGTTCGAAAATTTCCAGTGGCCTCCACTACGGCGTTTCTCAAAGTCATATGGAGATTTTAGGGTGTTAACCTTCAAGAATTGTCATTAGCTTTGGTGTATTGAAAAGAGTTCACATTTAGGTCAATCAGTCATCAACTTCGTCTACATAGCAAAAAGCGTCGGCACTGAATAAATCTATTACACAGACTGCGAGTGCTATAGTATGTCGAAGGAAGCTACGCAGAAGCAAGAACTTGAGTCATGATTTTAGGGCGCAGTCATTCGGCCAAAATGCTACCTTTGAATTATTCAGTTGAAATTCAAAGAGATAAAACAATTGGGTAACTTTTTTGATAAATATTTTTTTCGCCACAATTTATTAACCTTCTTTTTCTTGTTGTAGGCCTCTGTGCTCGAATTTTGGTGCACGTTAAAGAATCCCAGGTGGTTCAATTTTCCGGAGTACTCCGCTCCGCATCTCTCATGTTCATATGGTAGTTTTGGGACGTTAAAACCTACTTATCAATCCTTGCTTCTATGCTTCTCTGCTTTGCTTCTTCTTATAAAGACATCACGTGATGGTTACGCTTGCATAGACAATCGCGAGTTACAGTAACATCAGATTTAGTGAAAAACAACGGAAAACAGCAATAGCGGTAGCGTGGTGTGAAAGGCCGCCGGTGCCGAAAAATACAAATAAGAGAAAGTGGTAGGTGTCTTGGGGTTAATTATTTAAAATATTGAATCTGAAAAATCCGACTAAAAGCCATACAAAAAACTTGGAATGCATTAGACAAATTAGACTACCTCTATATCGCCTAGACGTCATTTACTAATGCACCATCGAAGTAAGGCCCAGATTGTTTTATTGATATGTGAGGCTTAACATCGCAAAACCACCATATGATTATGAGAGAAGCCGTAGTAGAGGGCACTGGAAATTCCGACCACTTGGGGTTCTTCAACGTGCATCCAAATCTGAACTAACGGGCCTCGGCCTTGAGTTCTTCTTCCATGAGAAGCGATCAGGCTGAAAGTCGAGTCTCAGGTGGGGTGACAAATATATTTGCACAATAGCTGCAAGCGCCTTCAAGTAAAAGCTGAAACTGACGAATATGTGCGCTATGTGGGCCGCAAAGTTTGGAAGTCTCCTGAGCTTCGCCTCAAAAGGAGACCGCCATAGCGTAATAAAACCAGGTATGCATGGCCTTTGCAATAGCTTGCACGATTTTGATTTTCTCTGGATACCTCTACCATTCCCTGAGCATATGAACGTCTGTGAGAATGCAAATTGCCCTTTCGTACTAAGTAAATTTTTTTCAAAAGGTACATTTTGTGAAGAGCGACACACTCTTTCCTTATGCGCGTTGGTGAAATACTCGCCTCGCACCTTTAAGGTAACACGCACACTTTCGCAGCCTCACGAAGTGGTCAAGTTGTGGACCTTTCAAGCAGCCACTTGTTTCGAAATCGATATGTTTTCATGCCTATTGTGGCTGTAGGCTTCCACCGTGCCACATTATATGTGTAAAGGACATCGTTAGCACTACATAACAATGAGCTCTGATACTAAGACATTAAACGGAAGCTTCGCGAGTGACAGAAACAAGCAGCCAGATGAGCGCATGAAGTATTGCATCACACGAAATGCACCCCTTCCAGTGACCCCAGGTGGCGACTGCCCCGGGAAGCTTGTAATGCCACGCAAATCTCGAAGCACATGGCAGGTCGCACCACGTGCGCTTCCGTTAAGCGGTCGTGGCAATATTCTTGTGCTTAATCGCAGTGCTGCGAGTGAGTTTTGACCTCCAATGACATGGGTTGTGGCGGCTCAAGGTCATTGCGAAGTGATGAATGACCTTTGAAGACCTGAGCTAATGGAATATGTCGTGTCGTGCACATCCTCTATATATGAGAGACCAATAGAAACATTCCTCCCTCATGCGTCATTCTAACACCGTTGCCTTTGCTGAGACAGCCACTGAATTTGTCCCATCTCATGGAGCCGTTGTCGGCAGTGACACCTTGTATCGCACCGTAGTTTAACAGGTAAAGAAAAAGCACGCAGAGAGAAAGGCTTGACACATACAGGTGCGATGCGTGCCATGTCTTACTACGTCGGTGGTTTTGGTGCTCTCGTGGTCACTTCCTTAACTTGGCGTGAACCAAAATTAGCATGGGAGAGTAAGATGGTTTTACGAATATGACGCACTGGTCATGACATGAGTAATGCCACAATCCAATCGCGTACATCGTCAAACACTTTGCGCCAGACAGCGGCTCATACCCACGAACGGGTATGTGCCACAGGGGATTGACACTTAGTATCTACCCAAGCATGACGAGAACACACATGGGCAATTTTAACGCGTGAGCGTTCAGCAATACCCGACGTTAGTAGCGTCGACTCCACGAATGCAAAGAATAGATGTCAGGGCCCCAGCTGATATCGAACCCAAGCATTCTGCGTGGCAATGAAGCATTTTACCACAAAGCTACATCAGGTCTCGGAACTTCTTTTTAAACAGACGCTAATCTTCTTAAAACGTTAATAGTGGTTGCAGTGCCGCCTCCCCAATTTTATAAAAAATTGCATATGTACTCCTTCGATACAGCCGTCACCTTGGGTTAACGTCAATTGTAGTTAGTTGCCATGTGCTGAAGTTGAATTATGTAGCAGTGTCCAGGGCCAGTATCCTCGCGAGCATGCGAACGCTTAACGCCGGCTTCTGGTGTCGCTAATACGCATGTCCCAGTTGGCATCATCACGCAAGGGCAAACAACTGGTTATATAAGCATCTGCAACTCTCCATTATGTCTAAGGGTGCAAGATTTGTACACATATGTCAGCGGCACTCGAGTTCGCACAGCTGAATTCTCCGGCAGCGTCTCCTTCTCCGGCAGCGTCTGCGCGCTTGCACAGAAAACGCTGCACCGCGTTAACGTGGACTCCGATCCCTAAGCGCGTCCACTCGGCGCGGTTGCTCATTGGTTCAACGAACATACAAAAAACAAAAGTGAGCCTTCGAGCCAGGACTGCATAGCAACGCATCGCCAGAGAAAGGAGAACGAGCCGAGATTCGAGCCGGGACCACAGAGCAACGCATCGCAGAGCGAGCCGAGACGCGAGTGGCGTCAAGCATAGCCGATCAAAATCTTGCACCGAGTCCAGTTTCCATATACATTTAACCACTGCCGATTCACCTGTAACTTAGCACAATACAGTTTTTCTTAAAATTTGAACCTTGCCTTGACTACCTTCATTCGGACATCGCTGACACGGCGCAGCCGAGAGGATGTGAATCAACCGAGCTTCATGCGGAGGAGGAAACGACGCCACGAGAAGGAGCAACGCCACGATGTACATCGTCTCGGGACTCCGAAACGACCATCGCCGAAAGTGTGTTCACGACCCTTGACCACAGCCAATGCAACGAAAAAGCAACTCGTCGATGAGCTGAGAGCACGAGGTCTACGGTGCTCCGGACGAAAGGACGAGCTCATCGCAAGAATCATCCGCGACAACATCACTCGCCAAGCCCTAGAGGTGACGGACTTGTCAACGAAGGACCAGGCTGCCTACGACGACAACAGGCAGGCGCACCTGGAGACACTGTCCGCCGACAACGCGAGGGTTTGCGCTGAACTGAGCAGCCTGCGAGCCCAGCTTAACCGTGCGACCACGAGTGAACGTGAGACATTGCACGAAGCCCATCAGAACGCTTCACTGCCAATTCCGTTCCTGCTGACATAACGATGTCCTCGGGTTCGACGCGGCCACCGTCACTGAGCAACGGCACCAACCAAGACGCGGCACGCCCCGCCACGCCGACCGTTTCAACGCACGAGGAAGAACCTTCCATGACCCAGATCCTCGCCGTGCTCGTGAAAAGAGAAACCCTGCTCGCCAACACGCTGTCGAGAGGTCCACTGACGACGAGCCTGATCCAGACACATTCAACAAGCGACACGTCATCCTCAATCTCCTTGTTCGATGGGACGCCGCAACAAAGTGCTCACGAATGGATTACGCAAGTGGAGATAATCGCAGCGCGCGCCCACTGGACGCCATCGCTGACGTTGGTGACAGCAGCAAGCCGCTTGACGGGATCTACCAAGGATTGGCACAGCGCCTACGGCTCACAGTATGACACCTGGGAGCAATGGAAAGACGCGCTCATTCTCCGAAGCAAACGAAAGCTGACAATGCAGGAGTTCCTCGAACTGCAGACGAAGCGACGCCTTCAGGGCCACGAGACCATCGTCGAGTACATGTACTCGAAGAACGCCATTCTGAACAAGGCGCCGTACCGTTTAGCAGAGGAAGAACGAATTTCCCTCATTCTCAGCGGCATCGAGGACGACACATGGGCGAACCCACTCGCAGCGCAGCTGTGAGGCACAGTAACCGAACTCATTGACAGAGCGGCTTTGCTCGACGTGAGGCGTCGCACGACCGTATGTGCCGAGAACAACAAGAAACCGTCATCGTCTACAGCGAGCCGTGGTCAGGGTTCGAACCAGCGGGTGCCAGCCAGCACCTCTGCCAACTTGCCGAAGGCTAACCCGCGCAGCGATTTCTCGGCAGCTCCACACCCGCGGCCATTCTCTGCTCGTTCGTGCTTCAACTGCGGCGACATCGGTCACCTGTCCCGTGATTGTAGAAAGCCGAAAACGCCAGCAACGAGCAGAGCGAACGAGAAACGAGCGAAGAGGGACAATAGCAGCCACGAAACAGGGACTACGTCACCTAGGCAAGCGAACTGTTTTTTGCATTCGACGGTCGGCACATTACCAATAGTGTCTGGTACTGCTAACAACCGACCCGTCCACGTGTGCATTGACAGTGGCGCCAACTTATCCATCATGAGTGCCAATGCCTTGACGGACGACATTCCCACGCACGCATGGGTATCGCGCGAGAACATTGAAGTTCTCAACCGCAGCATATGCCCAACTCTCGCTGCAACGCTTGATGTGACACTGGGAACCACGAATGTGCGACTCGAAGACGTCGTGGTAACGGAACTGCCCAGTGGCGTCGACCTGATTCTGGGATCAGACTGGTGACGAGTCGCGAACGTCAATGTAACGTTTCACACGTCAAACGATGTGACTATCGTTCCAGTCAAGCCCTCCGGAAAATTTTCATCGTCCGAAATGCCACCCCCGAAACAAGGCCCACCACACCGCACCGGGGAAACGCTTATTGCGACGTTCTGCCGGCAATCGGACGAGAGTGTTTCCAAAGACGAAGGGTACGTGCGCCTCAACACGAAATGTCCCGCACCCGACGAAGATTTCACGAGTCTAGTCGAAGACGCCACACGGAGGATAACGAAGGATGCCACCGAGGCAGAGAGGGAACAACTTCACGCAATTTTGTTAAGGCATCACCAAGCGTTCACTTCCAAAGGCGACACTTTGGGTGTGTGTCCTCACACTGAACACAGCGTCAAACTCAGAGACAATATACCAGTGTCATCGAGGCCGTACAGGTGCTCACGGCTCATCGCAAGTTCATCCGAGAACAGGTGAATGACTGCCTCTCTAAGGGCATCATAAGGCCGAGCGAAAGCGAGTACGGTGCTCCAACGATAGTCGTCGACCAACCGCACCACCCGACGACTCCACGAAGAATGGTATACGACTATCGCAAGCTCAAGGAGAAAACCATTAACCCTTCTTATCCAATGCCTGTCATGGAAGACGTTATTGACGATGTCATGCGCGACGGATCGGCTTACTTCACTGTGTTGGACGTGAAGACGGCATTTCTGGCTATACGAATGAAGCCGGACGACATACACAAGACCGCATTCGTCACTCCAGACGGAAAGTACGAATACCTTCGAATGGCCTTTGGGTTTTGCAAGGCCCCTCAGACCATGCAAAGAGTCATGCGTCGCACGTTCGATGGCTTACCTAGGACAGCTACGTACATGGACGATGTCGGGCAGGGAGCCACAACAGTGAGGGAGGCTTTGGATTTGCTGAACGAAGCACTCAGGAGAGTCGTGATCAACGGCTTGAAGATGAATCTTCGGAAATGCCAGTTGATTCAAGACAAAGTATCATTCCTGGGTTACGTGATCTTCGCCGAAGGACGAACACTGGACGAATCCAGAGTTGCCGCTGTCGAGAAGTTCGAGCCGCATCGCAACGCAAAGAAGCTGTACTCCTTCCTGCAGTTCGCTAACCACTACCAAAAGTTCATACCGGCGTTTGCATAGGTAACGCACACGCTACGGCACCTTCTGGCGAAGGACGTTCCTTTCGTATAGGACTGACGCTCATGAAGCAACCGTCAACGCCATAAAACATGCCTTGAAGAACCCGTCGATTTTGGCGAGCTTCCGCGCAGACTGCCTGACTAACGTTCACGTCGACGCTTCGCAAACCGGGCTGGGCGCGGTGCTTTTTCAAACTCAAGACGGAAATGAGCGAATCATGGAGTACGCAAGCAGATCACTAAACGCGCACGATCGTGGTCTACACTCTAATACGCTCGAGTGCATGGCGCTCCAATGGCGATCACTGAGAAGTTTTCGGTCTACCTGAGAGGAAGCCCTCGTTTTACAGTGTTCACGGACAACTTCAGCTTGTCATACCTCGTCCAGAAGGGAGCCAGCAAACGCAGATTTGCGAGGTGGACGCTCGACTTAGCAAAGTACACCTTCGACGTCAAGCACAAGCCAGGACGTCAGAACTCCGCTGCTGACGCACTCTCGAGGCTGTCGGAATCGGCAGAGGCTTTCGACCAGGGCGTTTCGACCCGAGACCTCCACTGCTACGCAGTAGTGGTCGGCAAACACAGTCGCCTACGCGAGTTTCAGGAGAGGGATACTGACTGCAAAAGATTTCGGGAGGAGGCCAAGCACAAATCTTCAGACTACGAGATAAAAAAACGACATACTGGTGAAGAAATCTCTCGAGGGAGGACGGGTCCGTCGGAGGGTGATCATTCCCGCTGCCCTCCGAAGCAGTGTGATGATCGTTTTCCACGACAACAACGGCCACCTAGGCGTCGAGAAGACAAGAGACCTGATCCAGCGAAAGTACTGGCGGCCAACGATGAGAAAAGACATACGCGAGTATGTTGACTCCTGCCACACTTGCCAAACTATCAAAGCCCGCACGACACGGAATGAAGGTTGCCTCATCCCACGCGATATTCCTACTGAGCCAAACGCGGTGATATCCCTGGATCACATGGGTCCGCTATACGAGAAGGGAGACCACATCCTCGTGTGTATCGACCACGCCACGAGATACATGGACGCCGTGACCGTACCAAGCACTTCGTCGACGCACTACCTTGACTTCATGACAAACCGGTGGGTTCCGCGATTTGGAGTTCCCAGCGTCATTATTACGGACCAAGCCAAGGGATTCGTGAACAAGAAAACCAACCAATTCCGTCACAGACTGGGAATTGCTCATCAGAACTCCCCACCGTACTGGCCACAATCAAACGGACTGATTGAGCGAATGGCAGGAACATTGAACAGGTGCTACGCAAAATGCTAAACAACAAGGACAAATGGCAGAAGGAACTACCCCGAGCAACGCTAGCAATCAACGCCATGAAGCATCGTCACAGTGGCCACAGCCCATTTCAACTCATGCACGGCTACGACCCAAAGCTGCCAGGAGAGCTCAACCTCGCCTCAGTCGAGGGAGACATCGACGAGTCTCATAGACTGCATGACTTGGCAAGGGGAACGCACGGAGACAAGAGAGAGGCTACTACAGAGTCAGCGCAAAACAACGGTCCGATGCGACAAGAAGCGGCGAACTCTGAGGTTCATAACGGGGGACCTCGTCCTGCTTGAGTTGATTGCTCGAGGCACATTAGATCCTCGCTATGAAGGTCCGTTTGAGATAACGGCCCTCGTCGGAGGAAACAGGGCCGAGATCCAAAGAGTACCCTACACACCGGGTATGATCAACCAAAAAATTGTCAACGTGGAGCAGCTTCGTAGATATAAGGAGCCGCTCCTAGAAGTGACGGAACTATCGCCATCTAACGACACGCACGCCTGAGGACAGGCGCAATTTTCGGGAGGGCCGTATCAGCGGCACTTGAGTTTGCACAGCTGAATTCTCCAGCAGCGTCTCATTCTCCGGCAGCGTCTCCGTTCTTGCACGGGAAACGCTGCACTGCGTTAACGTGGACTCCGAGCCCTGAGCGCGTCAACTCGGCGCGGTTGCCCATTGGTTCAACGAACATTCGAAAAACAAAAGTGAGCCTTCGAGCCGGGACCGCATAGCAACGCATCGCCAGAGAGAGGAGAACGAGCCGAGATTCGAGCCGGGACCGCAGAGCAACGCATCGCAGAGCGAGCCGAGACGCGAGTGGCGTCGGACATAGCCGATCGAGCTCCTGCACCGGGTCCAGTTTTCATATACATGCAAGAACTGCCGATTCACCTGTAACTTAGCACAATACAGTTTTTCTTAAAATATGAACCTTGCCTTGACTACCTTCATTCGGACATCGCTGGCACATATTAAGCGGCGTTTCATGACGTATAGCTCAATAATAAATATCAACATGGTCACCTTCGCATGCTTCGCATAACGTCGATTCCTAGTTACGTGGGATCTGCCCAATTTTTTTTTACTTGCTATGTTGGTACACTACGAAATACCAACATGCCAAAATCTACGAAGTATGGAGCTTACGCAATGAGACGCTGCATCTACGAAGTATAGAGCTTACGCAATGAGACGCTGCACATATACACCAGAAAAAACAGAAGGCCAAAGATACAGACAGAAACCACAATACTACAAGGGGTCAGACAGCGCCTACTTGCCAAAAAGGCGGTGGACTGCAAAGCTTCATGAATGCAAAGTGAGAGGAGTACTGGCATCATGCTTTCTAGCAGGCAAGCAGATTGCACTCACTCATTGCGGTTGAAGCTAAGGTAGTCCCCGTGCTGTGCTCAAGAAACGAAAGTTGTTGTTGTTGTTGTTGCCCCTTCGCACTGGCACATACCCACTATGGGGGATTGGCCATGAAATCTAGAAGTAGCCTATATGAGATCTACTAAAAGGTTTATCCTAAATGAAAAACTAATGATATAATAGAAAAGAATAATTAACTAGAAAAAGAATATTAAACTAAACAAATAATTGAAGATTGAATCAAGAAGAGTAAAGGTGAGGTAATACTACAGTGTAAGACAGAAATTTTGAGTAGACCAGACAATCGAGCTTATCTCACCCGGTCACAATCAAATGAATATGCAAATTTCATTCAAAATTAGACAAGTGTCGTCAGAAATATATTTAAGCAGGCATTATTATGACATGCGCTTTGATTCTCGAATGAAATTGCATACAGCATCGAATACGCTCCTGTGGCAATGTCCCAAGCTAAAGGCACCGAAACTTAGAACATTATCTGCAGTTAAATTTAATCCTACTGCGTGAAACGGAACAATTAAAAGTCTTTTCCTAATTAATGAATAGTTTTTACATGTTATAAAGTAATGCTCTATTGTTTCCGTTTCTTCACAAAATGGACACAGGGGGGGATATCGCCAGACCAGCTCTGTGCAAGTAAAAGTTTAATGGAGGGACACGACATCGAAATTTGGTTAAAATAACTTCTAACTTTTTAGATTGACTCCACTGAGGTTTCCAGGGATATGTAAGGTGCAGATAGTCCGTATATTTAGTAATATTTTCCATCATATCCGTATAAATAGCCAATTTTCTATATCTGATCGACACTATGTGTTCCGATTCTGGTAGTACCGAGATCAGCAGGGCCATCAAGTGTGGCTCGAGATAGTGAATCGGCCATTTCATTCAACCGTATGCCACAGTGTCCCGGGACCCAGACTAACTTCAGGAACTTCACATGAGGTGGAACTAATGTTTGTAATGTCGCTAGAGCTCTTGATTGTTCTGAAGCTGTGAGAGTAGTACACAGCGAAAGAGAATCAGTAATTATCATTGCACTCTCTTCGTTTGAAGGAAGTTTTCGTAGCGCTAAAATAATAGCCAAGAGCTCAGCTTCGAAAAACCGGAGTGAAGTCTGGTAGTCTTACCGAGAATGACCAACCGAGGTAATCTGAGACGATTCCTACTGCTGCCTTTTCTTTATTCACAGAAGCGTCTGTGGCTATTATGTTCTTTATTTCCGCATGAGCTATGTAATCTTCTAACCTGTCATTTAAGTAACTCGAAGATTGAAACTTAGATAGTGGGGGAAAAATTTCATCACATTCTATCGTAATATTGTGATTTAATGCTTTGGTTCCAATTACCGATCTGATATCCACCTTTATGCTTTCCAGTTTCTTTTGTACAAAAATAATCTGGGGAGTACGAAAGCGTGGCCAGTGAGCGAGGAAGAAGGCGTCGGGTTCACTAATAAAGGCATATGCAGACCGTCTCGCTGTTAAGCCGTAAAATTTCAAGTATGTTTGTACAGTTAGGATACGGAATCGGCAAAGAATAGTTGGTATGCGAGCTTCCTGATATAGTACATTAATAGCGACATACCTGGGGAGTCGCAAACACAAACGTAACGCTTCTCGCTCTAATAGAACTAACGGTTTAATTTTGTACGTAGGGCCACCCGAAAATAATATACACCCAAATTCTAGTATTGGGCGCATGTACATTTTATATATCATTAATAAGGTGTGTCTACGTAACCCATATTTTCTGTTGCTCAACCTTCGCAATAAGCCTGATGCTCGTTGTGCCTTTGCCACGATATAGTCTATGTGAGGGCTCCAGTTAAGTTTCTCGTTATAAATAATGCCCAAATATTTGATAGACTCTACTTGTGGAATCGGTTCCTGATTATAAAGTACTGAAATTTGAATAGAATCTGCTATAGGGAACACCAGGAGCGCACTTTTACTGATGTTTAGAGACAATGAAATTGAATGCAGCCAAATTTCAAGAGAATACATGTACTTTTGCAATTTTTGATGCAAAGAATAAATGTCACTGTCTGCAACGAAAAATGCAATGTCGTCTGCATAAATGTAGACAGTGATATCTCGTTCAATGGGAATTGAGCTCATCAACACATTGAATAACAGCGGAGATAGGACCGCCCCTTGAGGTACTCCACGTTGCTGTTTGAATTTAGATGAGTGACATCCATCCTTTGCACAATAAAATTCTCTCGATTTTAGAAACTCTGCTACCCAATCAACAATATATCGCGGAAAGTCACATTCGTGTAACGAGTTCAATAAAATTGAGTGCTCAACGCTATCATAAGCTTTAGCTATGTCTAGTGTTACTAGTACCGCGTATTGTCGTCTTTTTCGGGCAAGCTGTATTCGGCTCTCTAAGTCGGCATGAGCACACCAAATTGAGCATTCGCTACGAAAACCTATTTGAAATGGTTTCAATATTAGCTTGTCAGCCATCCAAACTTTTATTCTATTATTGAGAACTCTCTCTATAATTTTGATCAGGTGAGATGTTAGAGAGATTGGTCTGATGTTGTCAATGTTAAAACCTGACCCTTGTTTTTTTAATATGGGAATCACTCTAGCTATTTTCCAGTCATGTGGTATCCAGGCATTGCTTAAGGAATAGTTTATAAGGTTGAGGACGTCGCCGGGTGATATCTGGAATAAAATTTTAATCATAGGAACTGTTATACCGTCAGGACCAGGAGCCGAAGAGGGTAAGTTTCTAATTACGCTTGACATTTCGGACAATGTCACTTTTTCGTAGTCAGTCTTTATAGAGGACTTTTGCCAGTTGATTGTCAAAGTCGACGAAAATCTGTTAGCTAGACCTCTTCCGATTGCCTCCAACGAATTAGTCATTTCTTCCGTCGATAACCTGTCATAATCAGAGTTAGCTAGAGACGGCAGAATTTTGCGCGATCTCATATATCGGAATAACGCTTTCTTATTTCTAGGTTTGGAAAGAAAGTCGAAATGTTTTTTGTCATAGTCTTCTTTAGCTTTAGCCACGGTGCGCTTAAATGTAGCAGCAATAAACTTGTAATCTGCCCCATTTTTGGGGGACTGATTATGAATTAGCTGCTTCCAAGCTGCTTGTCGTCGTCTATGATCACGAGAGCACTCAGAATTCCACCACTGGCTACAAGGCTTTCTCGTATCAGACTCAATAGAAAATTCTGCTTTTTTGAACGTTCTTTTAATTACCGCACTTAATTTCATGGCTTTATTTTCATCGTTGTCTTCAGTGGGAGTAGTCAAAGCAACTTCTAGGTCATTTTTAAATTTGGAATAATTGATAAAGGTTCGAGCTTGGGAGCAAGATGGAATAATGGGGCAAGAAATTTCAAACAGTACTGGTAAATGGTCACTGTTGGTGGCGCAGTCTAGAGTAGTCCAAGATACGCTAGAAATACCCGAGCTTATAAAACTCAAATCTAAGGCAGAGCGGGATCGGTCTCGGATAAATGTGGGAGTTCTAGCGTTGAGGCATGATAAATTATGGTCTATAGACCCAGTCCCACAAGCGTTGTCCACATTGATCAGTCCTAAAACCCCAACTAGTGTGGTGAGAATTAAAATCTCCAACCATAATTTTTTCTGTGCACCACGAATTAACAGCCATGTCTAAACATCGCGTGTCTTGTACACCCAGAGGAAAGTAAAGATTTACTAGAGAGAAGGGAGAGCATCCAGGCAAGGTGATGTCTAAGGCGAAAATTTCACATTCGGGGGATATACGTTTGTACGAAGTTTTGATCTTTGAACTAATTTTATTATTGACAAAGAACGCTAAACCTCCACCTTTGGATGGGCGATCCAGGCGAAAAGACCGGAAATTAGGTAGGTAAAACGAATTATGTGCTGACAGCCACGTTTCTTGCAGTGCAATAATGTCTGGATTGAATTTACAAGATAAATACAATAATCTGTACTAGCTGAATGAATAGATCGGCAGTTCCAATGAAGAATTTTGATAGAACCTATCATTTTGACAGAATTGTTTCGGCAACTACCTTATCTAAAATGCTTGTCTTTAAGAAAATCGCTCTTCGATAGGTTCTCCTTCTGGTATTTTTTGTTTTTTGAATGTTTTGAAGAGCCAGTGTTTTTGGAGACAGGTGATCGAGTGCGCTTTAGGGATTTGATGTCCATGTCCATATCTTCAGAATCCTGACCATCCTCTAGTATGTCTTCACTTATCCTCTGGTTGTCTGTACAAGAGGGCCCTGCAGCCTGTACTTCTGAAGGAGATGACTCTGCGTCTGCTTCACTTGGTGGGAGAGTTACGTTGTCTTGGGAAGTATCCTTCATATCTCTTTGTGGCCCATATATTTGCGTCAACTGAGTGGCTACAATATGAGATAAGGAGTCACCAAGGGTGGTGGCCAGGCGATCTATAGCTTTCTCCATCGCTTTTTCAATTCATGTCTGCAATGGACACTGAAAGAGAAGCTTCTAAAGTTGCATTATGTCGGGCTGCAACACCAGCATATCCCTGGGTTCTTGCCTGAATTTCAGCGATGGCGTCTTTTCGTGAACAGCGTCTGCGATCAACAATTTCCATAATTTGAGTCTCCCGCGCTTTGGCTGAGCAATTTAGCGTTATCTGCGCAGTGCTGCTCATGACAAAGACAACACTTTTCTTCAGTACAATTGCATTCATTTGCAGTATGTGCCTCACCACATTTTCGGCATCTGGGAGCTGACCTACATCCTTTTAAAGTGTGTCCATAGCGCCAACATTTCTGACACTGGAGGGGACGAGGTGACAGCTGTTCGACTCTGAATATTAAAGGCCACGCCTTGATTTCAGTGGGGCGAATCGACCCGGCAAATGTGACAATTACAGACTCAGTAGGGATCTTTGTCTGTTCTACAACTCGTGAGCATCTATAAACTGCAATTGCACCTGCCTCAGAGAACATCTCTAGGACCTCAGCTGGAGTCATGTTAATGTCTACGCCTCGGACAATACCCTCTGACGCATGCTAGGTGAGGAGGAATGAAGGCGCTCACCGGATTGGTAGCAAACATCGAGCATTTTAAGTAAGTCTTTGACACAGAGCTGGTCAGGAGAAAAGCAGACAATGCCTCCCTTGCCAAACTGCCGGACCTCTGTGATGGTGTGATAGTGAGTTGTCGCTGCTTTGAGTTCCGACTGGATCAACTTAGGGTTTTTCATCTTAATGACTCCGTCGTTGCTTGGGGACTAGGGCCACAGGAACGGAAGCGACGTCCATTGCGTAGGAACTGGCCACTGGTAGCTCCTCGTGTGCGGTGAAAGAGAAGCAGACCAGAGATAAGTCCCTGGTCCAGGCGAAGAAAAAGCGGCATCTGTCTGGATTGACTAGCCAGAAGGGTACTAGCTAATCAATGCTAAGGCTTTAGATACGCCTATCCAAGAAGAAATTCTCAGTAGTGGCTATCAGATTCAGCCAAACCCCCAGAGTAAGCAAGCGAGCGT
>WOVY01003121.1:0-11797 GCA_013436015.1 Rhipicephalus annulatus
AATATCAGCTATGAGGCAGGGTCAGGGGATGATGGGAGTGTAGCGAACATGAGTGGCCTGAAATGCATGGAAATGAGTGAAGGGGATGACTTCAAGTAGGTGAAGAGCTCGAGTTGTTTCAGTACTACTAAATTGGGTCAAGTAGTCTCAGCACGGTGATGAGGTTGTAATGTCCCTGGATGGTGAAGAGGTGGTTGTTGAAGAGAATGGAGATGAGAATACACGAGGCGACAGCAGCACTTAAAACTGGGAAGGTACAGCCGACAACAACGTCGGGCAAAAGTAAAGTGAGACCACGAAGAATGCAGACATCAGCGGCTAGAAAGCTGCACATTTGGATCCGTATTTGAAGGAAGACAACGGGAAGGATAGAGGTAAGAAAGAGGAGGAGAAGGAAGAGAATGGAACGAGCAGTGAGAAAGAGGCTCGCAGCGTCAACCGAAGTGGCCCGGCCGAAAAAACAAAATGAACACAGCACCTTTGTGAGAGAGCACAGGAGGAAGAAAAACAAAGTGGTGGAATTGAAAAAAAGCAAGCCAGGGCGACTTACCTAGGGCAAGCCAGGGTGACTTATCTGGAAGGTGGCAGACGCGACACGTGCCTTCAGCTAGGTGTCACATCTGGCATCTTCCGAAGGTTGATTTGGTTGATATGTGGGGATTAATGTCCAAAAAACGACCAAATGACTTTGAGAGCGGCAGCAGTGGAGGACTAAAAATTTCAACCACCTGGGGTTCTTTAACGTGCACCCAAATCAGCACACGGGCATACAGCATTTTCGAAAATGCAGCTGCCGCAGCCAGGATTCGATCCCGTGACCTGCGGGTCAGCAGCCGAAAACCTCATCCACAAGACAACTGCGACGGGGCAGCGTCCGAAGGTGCCCGGGCTGGTTGTCGAAGACAAGGGGTGCGAGAGAAGCGCCAGGGGTGTCCGAGACACGAATGAGGCAACTAAATATGCAACACTAACAAGAAGCAATGGGTCATAAGAGAGCACAAGAACATCGCGGAGGAAGCCGCCATTGAGGAGGATTCACAGTAGTTTCGTGTGTGTGAATCACGAGCGTGCGTCTTGCCGTGGCAAAGGCTACTCCTATTCTGAACTGAGCAGACATTCATAACCACGAGGAGCAGAGACGTCTGCGGTATCTCACCTTTTCTACTGAAGGGGAACGAGCAGTGTAGAGAGAACCTACTTCCCTGTCAAATGTCAAAGATGGTGCTTACGACTAAAAAAATTGGTCCCGAATCTGGATGTTAACTGCAAATGTCGTCGAAAGACGATAGTCTTGTGTCTGGAGAGAGTGAACAAAACGTTTATTTGATGTTCTGCGCAAGAAAATCGGTGAATCGTATTCTGGAGGCGCTGCGTTAGAGTGCCTCAAGCGTGTAGCTGAGGCGAACGAGTGCATAGAGGCATATTAGACCAGGGCACCATCTAGCAGTTATTTTCGAAAACGAAGGCGTGCGCGCTTGCAGAGAAAGATGCGCGCCTGTCTCGGAGGTGATAAGGTGTAGAACGCAAAGTGACGGGCAGGTGCCACCACCGCGTGGTCTTGGCAAAGTGCTGGAAACAGTTAACTTTTTGAGCATCGCATTGCACTGTCAGTGCAGCGCGATAAACGCTACAGTCCTTATAGTTACTTGTGTGTGCCTCTTCTAGTATGAAGGCACAGATACAAAACATCGATGTGTTGTTATGGCGCCTCAGATATGCGTAATAATTGCTTTTTAATTGACAATCGCATAACTATGAATGCTGAATTTTAAGCAATATTGGTGGGCAAAACAGACAAATTACAGACAAACAGACCAATATAGGTGGGCAAAACAGACAAATGTACAGACAGACAGACCAAAATTTTTCGGTCGAAGGTCCCCAAGAAAGACTATCATCTTTCAAAGTGTTTGCAGACAGTGATAAGAAACTTTATAGCACTGCCTGTGGACAAGAAGGGCAAAAAACCTACAGCACAGCCTGTTTGTCTTCTCGGTCATTTGCAAAAGTGCCAAGCACGTGAGTGCGGGATTGAGTGTTTGGTGAAATGGTGGGCAGAAGGGGCAAGGTTAAGTAGAATGTGTGTACTTGATCATTAAATCATTTACTGTGAGCTTGGGACTCAAATGCAATAATATTCATTAAGAAAACAAACACAAAATTTTACCACGAAATTCGGAAAGAGTACAACCGCCTACGCACGAAAGAGTCAGAGGAGGGGGGGGGGGGGGGGGCTGCCATGTCTGCCCCATATGCTCCAAGAGGTTTGCTTGTCCCACCATTGTTTAAAGCACAGGACTAGGCCCGTGCATTTTTTGGTAACGGCAGCAGAGAAACAGTGGTCTTGCATTGAAAGAACAGGTATGTACCATTTTTTCTCCCGGAAAGTTGGGGACCAAAAACAGGCTGCTGTGAGAAATACCATCTTCACTTAATTTTTATTTTTGCATAACTACAAAGTTTAAACCGTTTTCTGTCAAACGTATCTGGTGGGGCGTGCTTCAGTGAGACATTATGTGGCTGCAATGATTTGAATATACAGATGAACACCTTTATAAGGCATGCTCCAGACAGCGATTTACGCCTTTTATACGAGGTGTCTCTTATAAACAGGGTACCTACCATGCATTATTCATGTCAAGAAGCATGAACAAAACGTCTGCGTACCTGTTGGAAGTGCATCTACAGGCAATGGGCGTGCTGGCTTCCGCTCTGAGTCGTTATGCTCTGCCAGTGGTATAGATGGCTTTATGTGCTGTGGCAGCTCTGACCCCTTTTTGCTCGAGATTCCTTTAGCCTGAATGTCGGTAATTCGTTGCCGGCAGTAATAAGACAAAGGACTGGCAGGAATACCTGTAGAGAGCGACGAATGTTTAGATATCGCAGATAAATCTGGATACTCTAAGGGTGTGATATCTACAATTTACACCCTTGATGCCAGAACATTGTGAGAACCTCACCACGTTCGAGTTTTTCAAGCTGACAATGGCAATGCATCACTTTGCGCAGCTGAAAGAGGGCAAATTTCAAACTAATCACTGCTCATAATTGTTCAGCGAACTGTGAGCGTGGAGGAAGACACAGACGAAGCAAAGAGGAGGCACACAGCACGAGCGTTCATGCTGCGTGCCTCCTCTTTGCTTTGTGTGTGTGTGTTCCTCCCACACTCCCAGTTGGCTGAACAATTATGAATTACCAACTAGCCCACCTTTCCATTCTAATCCCTGCACGCCCTCCTTACTGCTCAACTTGTTAATTTTGTCATGGAATATGATCAACTTGTGAATTTTTAGGCATTAGTAGCCGAGCGATGGGCGACCGAAGCTGCTCCAAAAACTTGGTCAGACATATAAAGCTTGTTGTAGCAATGCACTCAGCAAAAAATTTGCAGTAAACTCTGTGTGTTACAGTTACGAGTGCTTTGACTGGGCACATATCCTTTTCTTCAGCAATGTTTTTTTTAAACTTAGCCTCGGCATTAGGCGGAATTGGCCGATTTATACACCTCGACAACCAGCAACAGAGACCACAGAGACCACTTTGACGATCGAGACCACTTGGAAGATACTAGCCCTTTTAGCAATATCAGTTTCTATCATGATCGCAAGTGGTTGTCAGATAAGAGATGATCTTGCGTTACATGCTAAACTATACCACCTATCAGTAGCCAGTTTATCAAAAACATGATCCCATGAAATTCTAGTGAATCATTTAAAAATAATAGTCTGGTGCAGTGGAACCACCATTATACAACTTTCGGGGGACCATGCGAAAATGCAATACTTGTATAATCCAGGCGTCGTATTATCAAACTTGTATAAGCCAGTGCGAGAAAACGAAACTGAAACAGTGTTGTCAACAGCCTTCCATCAGAAGAGTCGCAGTGTCATCGCTATCACATAATGGCGACAGACCATGAGTTCGCGTATAATGCCTTCGTGCACGACTGAGCTGTGCGCATTGCAATTTGTTGGCTTGTAAAATACAACTAGTGATCCCTTGCTATTATCACGAAGATGGACATCAAGTGACAGTGATTTTGCACTGTGAAAACAGCTGTGTCACCCCCTTATGCATGCGCGAGCCTGTGACTGCGACAAAGCAAAGAGATCAGCTGTATGTCGAGCAAAGCAAGTTTCTACGGATTGAAAACGAGAAAAATATCGGCTCTTCGGCCAGCTGAAGCTACTCTTTGTGGCTATAGCTTGTAGGTAACTACTCCAGCCAGAGGGAACACAAGCTTATGTTTTGCACTCTTGAATGTTTGGACGACGTTTGGTTCTAGTATTCTTTCGGATGGAATCTGAAATTCATCAAAAACTGCGGGGTCCGCATAAAACTGTTATATAACCAAGGGTTATTTACATTGCTTCTATGAGAATTTTGCTGGGACCAAACAGATTCGATGTAAAATGCGGGTCGTCGCCAAACCGGGTGACATACAGTCGAAGTTCCACCTTATACATAACAATTGGGCTCGATATAAGCCCACGAAAATTCATATTCACGGAAATATACCATACTAACTAAAGCAACTTGTGTCTAAAACAGTCTTCCACTCGATGGTGCAGAGAGACTTTGTTCAGTAGAAAAATTCGATTTTGCCATCACCTGATGGAAAATTTCTTTAGCTTTCAAAAAATTTATCCCACTTAGGTACTCACTTTTTCAAAAATAACTTTTGGTTTTGGGCTTGGAAATGTTGATGACAAATGAGCATGTATTTTCGTGTGGTCTCTGCATTTCTCTCAAAAGGATTTCAGAGGCTTGTGTACCTTTTTTTCAGGAACTATATAGAGCATAGGCAAACAAAATTCTAATGTGTGTTGAGTCATTTAGATAGATGCAACTAGAATCTGTAGCATACGTGCATTTGAATTTTAGTATATAAAAAAATGACATGCCTAAGTGGCAGTTTTCATGCAATAAGATATGCAAAACATAAATCAAGCTTTTGTTGTGCAGTGTTTAAGTTACATCATTTTCACTGGTATAGCGCACCACGACAAGGACACACACAAAGGAGAGATTCACACACACACAGCGCTAACTTGCAACTAATGTTTTATTTGCGATCACACACGCTGTTTATATAACAGGAGACGGATAAAACATGGATAATGTCACGTCAAGAATACAGCGCAGCCCATGCACGTGTCATCACCGATAGCGACAATCTACACTAGCCCGTCAAAGTGAAAATTCCAGATACTTCTTTTCTTCAGATGATAATGCTATGGAAGCCACACTCACACATTTTTCTTTCATTTTGTCTATTTCAAAAGCTTCAATAATTTCACGTGTGGTTCTGTCACGGGCCTTAAAGAGTATACGGGTGTTTTGGAACATAGGGACGCAACCGCACCTCTGACAGTGAAGGGCCAAATGACCACATACAGCTCTTTCTACATTGTACTTGTGCTCCTTTAGTCTTTCATTCACACACCTTCCAGATTGGCCTATGTATTCGCAACTGCAAGTCAAAGGAGTGCTATAGACAACACCACAACAACAATTCACAAATTTCTCCCGGTGCTTAATCTTACAAACCTGTTTCCCGCTACTCTCTGCATTGGCCTTTTTGCACATTCCTTGCAACTTTTCGGGAGCAGAAAACACTACATCCGCACCCGCCTTCCTTGCTATCCTTCGCAAGTTACGCGAAATGGCATGCATGTAAGGCACTACAGCAACCTTGCCTGCCTTAGTGGCGGTTGCCTGGTCTTTGCCGTTAGCCCTTCTTTTCCTGCTTATACATTCGGCGACAGCGGTCAACAAGTGCGAGGGGTAGCCAGAGTTTAATAAACGTTTTGCTTGAGCCCACAAGCTCTCATCAAGCTTGTGGTGGCACGACTTCATCAGTGAATTCTGAAAACAGGATTTTATCACCGCACGCTTTACCAATTTCGAATGAGCGGACGTGAACGGAAGAACCGGTTTATTCCCTCGCGGTTCATAGCTCCAGCATACTCCTGCTGGCGAAAAATACAGCCCGAGGTCAAGAAATCTTATGAAATTGTCATGTGGTACTTCATGCGTCAGCACCAAGGGAGATAGCACTGTCAAAAACATGGTTAGAGTTTCAGTGACAACTGCGTCAAAATTGTTATGATCATTATTGGCAACGATCAGATAGTCATCTACATATCTAAAAACAGCAATAACGTCACTGTGCTTCATACGTTCGTCAAGGACCTTGTTACGTTTTGCTAAAAACAGGTCGCTCAGGTACGGGGCTATGCAGGAACCTATACATATCCCGTCCTTTTGTTTTACAGTGTTTCCATTCCACGTCGCATAGGTCGAGTTAAGATAAAAGTAAAGGAGCTCTAAAAACTGATCACTCGACAGACCGGCAGTATTTTGAAAATCAACCGTTCCTACTCTGTCTATACCTTCCGATACACACGCCATCAACTCTGCCTGAGGGAGGGTGTAATAAAGGTCCTTAACGTCGATCGAAAAAGCTGAAAGGCCTGCGTTTTCCTTGCCTGCAAGAAAGTATAGTACTTGTTCCGACTGTTTCACCAAAAAGGGGTCGTCAAGAGATATCAACTTCAAATGCTTTTGCAGAAATAACGCGATGCACTTTTGCCAGGATTCATTCTCTGAGATGATCACTCTGAAAGGGCATTCAACTTTATGCGTCTTTGCCGTGAAAAAGATATCAAGATCCACTTTTTTTGTCTTCTCAATTGATCTAACCAGGCCTTCAAGATTAAAGCTTTTGCATAGCTTCTTCGCGGCAGTTCGCACTTTTTGTAACGAAATATTGTTATGAGAATCAAATACAGAATTGATGGCCTCTGACGCCTTCGCTCGATACTATGACTTACGCATAACCGCAAAGCCACCGTCTTTATCGGCTGGTAGTAGCGCGAGCGAATTGTCCTTCAAGTGCCTAATGGTCTCCTGAATAGCATATCTGACACCCGTAGGACGGACACGCATGAGAACGTCGACACCTTCAGATACACACCTGTCAACGTCACCTTCAGGTACTTGTTTTGAGACATTCCGAACCATCCCTGGGAGTTCGGGGCTAGATTTTCACGGCTCGACGGCGAACTTTGGTCCACACTTGAGTATCTGTCGCACTTTGTCGGGCAGGCTCACATCACGGATGACGTGAAGAGGATTCGATGGTGCGGGGGGCTTCTTTTGTACTTGCGTCCTCAGCCCCGGCAGAACTTGCCGCCAGAGAAATTCGGTTGTCCGTTCAGCTAGTAGCGAGTAATCGCGCCAGTCGTTGAAGCTGCCCAGTCGCGCCAGTCGTTGCGGTTGCGAATACATAGGCCAATCTGGAAGGTGTGTGAATGAAAGACTAAAGGAGCACAAGTACAATGTAGAAAGATCTGTATGTGGTCATTTGGCCCTTCACTGTCAGAGGTGCGGTTGCATCCCTATGTTCCAAAACACCCGTATACTCTTTAAGGCCCGTGACAGAACCACACGTGAAATTATTGAAGCTTTTGAAATAGACAAAATGAAAGAAAAATGTGTGAGTGTGGCTTCCATAGCATTATCATCTGAAGAAAAGAAGTATCTGGAATTTTCACTTTGACGGGCTAGTGTAGATTGTCGCTATCGGTGATGACACGTGCATGGGCTGCGCTGTATTCTTGACGTGACATTATCCATGTTTTATCCGTCTCCTGTTATATAAACAGCGTGTGTGATCGCAAATAAAACATTAGTTGCAAGTTAGCGCTGTGTGTGTGTGAATCTCTCCTTTGTGTGTGTCCTTGTCGTGGTGCACTATACCAGTGAAAATGATGAATCCCAACCAACTAGCCCGGCAACGTGCCTTAGCAAATTTCATTTCTTGTACATCGGGCATTCCTTTATGGTACAGCACCGAACCATGCCGAATCATCCCGCTGATCGCGACGGCAGCCTGCAGAGCTCGGACACTTGGGTTCTACATCCGACACAAGGTGCTCCCTCCTGAAGTATTGGCACTGTTTGGATACTGTTTGCCTTCCTCCAACCATGGTGTTCGTATTTGCAAAGTTATGCGATCCGAATGGCAGAGGGCAAACTCGAATGTACAGAAATAATCTCAGGCTCATTCTGGGACCAAGCTCAAGCTTCAACGACTGGCGCAATTACTCGCTACTAGCTGAACGGACAACCGAATTTCTCTGGCGGCAAGTTCTGCCGGGGCTGAGGACGCAAGTACAAAAGAAGCCCCCCGCACCATCGAATCCTCTTCACGTCATCGGTGATGTGAGCCTGCCCGACAAAGTGCGACAGATACTCAAGTGTGGACCAAAGTTCGCCGTCGAGCCGCGAAAATCTAGCCCCGAACTCTTAGGGATGGTTCGGAATGTCTCAAAACACGTAGCTGAAGGTGACGTTGACAGGTGTGTATCTGAAGGTGTCGACGTTCTCATGCGTGTGCGTCCTACGGGTGTCAGATATGCTATTCAGGAGACCATTAGGCACGTGAAGGACAATTCGCTCGCGCTACTACCAGCCGATAAAGACGGTGGCTTTGCGGTTATGCGTAAGTCATTGTATCGAGCGAAGGCGTCAGAGGCCATCAATTCTGTATTTGATTCTCATAACAATATTTCGTTACAAAAAGTGCGAACTGCCGCGAAGAAGCTATGCAAAAGCTTTAATCTTGAAGGCCTGGTTAGATCAATATAGAAGACAAAAAAAGTGGATCTTGATATCTTTTTCACGGCAAAGACGCATAAAGTTGAATGCCCTTTCAGAGTGATCATCTCAGAGAATGAATCCTGGCAAAAGTGCATCGCGTTATTTCTACAAAAGCATTTGAAGTTGATATCTCTTGACGACCCCTTTTTTGTGAAACAGTCGGAACAAGTACTATACTTTCTTGCAGGCAAGGAAAACGCAGGCCTTTCAGCTTTTTCGATCGACGTTAAGGACCTTTATTACACCCTCCCTCAGGCAGAGTTGATGGCGTGTGTATCGGAAGGTATAGACAGAGTAGGAGCGGTTGATTTTCAAAATACTGCCGGTCTGTCGAGTGATCAGTTTTTAGAGCTCCTTTACTTTTATCTTAACTCGACCTATGCGACGTGGAATGGAAACACTGTAAAACAAAAGAACGGGATATGTATAGGTTCCTGCATAGCCCCGTACCTGAGCGACCTGTTTTTAGCAAAACGTAACAAGGTCCTTGACGAACATATGAAGCACAGTGACGTTATTGCCGTTTTTAGATATGTAGATGACTATCTGATCGTTGCCAATAATGTTCATAACAATTTTGACGCAGTTGTCACTGAAACTCTAACCATGTTTTTGACAGTGCTATCTCCCTTGGTGCTGACGCATGAAGTACCACATGACAATTTCATAAGATTTCTTGACCTCGGGCTGTATTTTTCGCCAGCAGGAGTATGCTGGAGCTATGAACCGCGAGGGAATAAACCGGTTCTTCCGTTCACGTCCGCTCATTCGAAATTGGTAAAGCGTGCGGTGATAAAATCCTGTTTTCAGAATTCACTGATGAAGTCGTGCCACCACAAGCTTGATGAGAGCTTTTGGGCTCAAGCAAAACGTTTATTAAACTCTGGCTACCCCTCGCACTTGCTGACCGCTGTCGCCGAATGTATAAGCAGGAAAAGAAGGGCTAACGGCAAAGACCAGGCAACCGCCACTAAGGCAGGCAAGGTTGCTGTAGTGCCTTACATGCATGCCATTTCGCATAACTTGCGAAGGATAGCAAGGAAGGCGGGTGCGAATGTAGTGTTTTCTGCTCCCGAAAAGTTGCAAGGAATGTACAAACAGGTCAATGCAGAGAGTAGCGGGAAACAGGTTTGTAAGATTAAGCACCGGGAGAAATTTGTGAATTGTTGTTGTGGTGTTGTCTATAGCACTCCTTTGACTTGCGGTTGCGAATACATAGGCCAATCTGGAAGGTGTGTGAATGAAAGACTAAAGGAGCACAAGTACAATGTAGAAAGAGCTGTATGTGGTCATTTGGCCCTTCACTGTCAGAGGTGCGGTTGCGTCCCTATGTTCCAAAACACCCGTATACTCTTTAAGGCCCGTGACAGAACCAAACGTGAAATTATTGAAGCTTTTGAAATAGACAAAATGAAAGAAAAATGTGTGAGTGTGGCTTCCATAGCATTATCATCTAAAGAAAAGAAGTATCTGGAATTTTCACTTTGACGGGCTAGTGTAGATTGTCGCTATCGGTGATGACACGTGCATGGGCTGTGCTGTATTCTTGACGTGACATTATCCATGTTTTATCCGTCTCCTGTTATATGAACAGCGTGTGTGATCGCAAATAAAACATTAGTTGCAAGTTAGCGCTGTGTGTGTGTGAATCTCTCCTTTGTGTGTGTCCTTGTCGTGGTGCGCTATACCAGTGAAAATGATGAATCCCAACCAACTAGCCCGGCAACGTGCCTTAGTTTAGGTTACACTGTTGCAACTTTGCAACGCTCTGCAGATAGCTTATTTTTTTTTTATTTGCTATGTAGAAAAAATAAAAATAAAAAATACAAGATGAAATGATTTTGAGCCCCTGTGCCAAGCTGCATCTGTCTTTATGATTCCTTGCAAATTTCATAGCCATAGCTTATATTACTACATTACAGCCAAATTTTCTAACTCATTTTAAGGTTTCACCCCAGCTTAGAGGGACACTAAAGAAAGACTATTTTTCACACGAAACTCTTTTAAATGAAATTGCTGCTTAATTGAAACAACTGCCCGTAATATGTTTGGTTTTGTACTTCAATATTATAACCTTGTTCATCTCTCAACAAACAAAACTCCTCTTAAAGGAAACACATTTTCCTGGTCCCTTCAGGTTTCATTTAAAGAGTTTACTGTATCAGTAAAGTACAATTCCACATTCCTGAAGACACCACTTGATCATGAGGCCACGCATCGCAAGTGAGAAAAAGCATGAAACGAAAGTGAAGGTGCAGGAACCGCCTTGCCATTTCCACACCAAACACCATCACTCGGTCCTGCATAGCTGTTAATCGTTTGAAATCGGTGAAGTTACGGGCGGAGGCTTCAGCGAGAAATTTGCGTACGACACTTCTACTTCGCTTTCTTCCCCTAATGATGAACTTACGAACGCAATACTCGTGACATTACAGAGTCCTTGAATTTTATTAATCCAGACCACTTCACTGTTTCATTCAAGTGTTCCTTTTAAGAGTTAAAATGGCACCGTCGTGCTTACACCACTAAGCCACCACAACGTGTTAGGGACAACGACAATAACTGCTTACTCTGCGGAAGCGCTCGCGCTTGCTCAGACTCGTTGCTGGCACCTGTCCGCACAGACGATTTGACGAGACGCGCTAACCGTGAAACCTGGCAGCCGGTGATTTCCTTAGGCTGGACCAGTGTAAACGGCGATCGACACTGGTCTTTTGTCAGTGCAGCTGCACGGCCTGCAGATGGCCATCATGAACAGGCTCAGCTGACAGGAAGCACAAGATGCTTACAGGCAATGTGCTTACAAGAGAATTCTCATATTGCACCGATTAGCTGCTAAAATTCTGGCCCTCCGTACACACAGTGGACATATGAAGCAATATGAAGCAGTTCTGTTCTACTAATTTACACTTCACTACCGAGCGAAAGTGAAAATGCTGTTATCTATGCTGACCAGTGGTACTGATTGCATCAGCAAAAATCAATAGTCAACTCATAACTCTGGGATGCAAAATCAGAATGTCTGCATCCAATGCTAACGCTTTTAATTTACCCTAAGGCCGATAGTCTACTAGATTCCTTGCGGGCTCAGATATTAAGAGCGATAGTCCTCGAAAGGTAGTCCGGGGTT
>WOVY01003122.1:0-18640 GCA_013436015.1 Rhipicephalus annulatus
GAAGTTTGCTGAATAAAGCTGATGCAGTTGAAGCCGCAATCCTGGAGCATGAACCGGATATAATGGTCGTAACAGAGACTTGGTTACACACGGATGTAGCAGATTTTGAAGTAACACCTACAGGTTACACAATTGTTAGAAAAGACCGGCAAGGAAGAGGTGGTGGAATTGCGTTTCTTATTAAAGACAACATTAGGTTTTCAGTGTTGGATGATAACTATGACATAGAAATGTTGTGGATTAGGTGTGGGTTCAGCGAGCGAACTGTGTATATTGGAGGGATTTATAGAGCGCCAAATTCCTCTCTTGATATAATCGCAAAGCTAAGAAATTTTATGGATTCTAATTTTAGCCTCCAAGATAACGTATTATTATTAGGGGACTTCAATCTTCCGGATATTAATTGGCTATCCCAGTCTCCTGGATCGGAACAGGTTGCAAGTGCTGAGCAACTACTGGAGCTGGCATTCTGCTACGGGCTAACGCAAACTGTCACTGAATTTACTCGGATAGGGACTACAAGGTCATCTATCCTTGATTTGGTTTTTGTGTCCCCAAAGCTGTTGCCGTTACTCAGCCGTTGTGAAGTTGTAGAAGGCCTATCCGACCACAGAATGGTAGTAACGCACCTAGCATTGTCCCCAGACACCTTGGGTAAACCCACACTTAGCACTGTATTGAATTTTATGGCGGCTGATGATGTGTCTATTCTGGACTATCTTGAAAGGTCCTTTGATGAATTTCAGGTCCTTTACAACACTGACTGCAGCACTGATAGGCTATGGCATTTCTTTTCAATTGTTGTAGGGAAGTGCATAGACAGCTATGTACCTAGGATTAGAAAACGCATTTGTAAAACCAATCCCTGGATCACCAGAGAAATCATTCATACAAAAAGAAAACTAAAACGGAAACGGAAATCTTGTGCAAAAAATTGTACCCCTGAAGGAACAGCTTGCATTTCTTCAATGAGACAAGAACTGAAACGTCTGATCAAGCAGTCGAAGGATCGGTTTTTCAATGTGACATTGACGAAATACTTGAAGGAAGCCCCCTCAAGGTTTTGGCGCTTTGTAACTCCCCCAGCAAGCTCTCCGAGGCCACCTGAAATTACTCAACAACGTGTTGATGATTTCAATTCTTTTTTTGCTTCTGTGTTTACTCATGATAATGGCATTTTGCCCGAGTTTTCTACGTCACCATTGCAGCGGCCGATCGATGATGTGGTAATTAGCGAAGAGGGTGTCCTAAATCTTTTACTTAATATAAATACAAGAAAAACCCCCGGCCCTGATGGTATACCAAACGAATTTCTGTACAGATACGCTGAATGGGCGGCTCGCTTCCTTACAAAAATATTTCAGTCGTCCCTGCGCAGTGGCTCTTTCCCACTAGCGTGGAAGCAGGCTAAAATTACCCCTGTTCACAAAAGTGGCTCCTCTCGAGACGAGCGCAACTACCGTCCTATTTCGCTTATCAGTACATGTTCAAAGATACTCGAGCACATTATTAACAAACACTTGATGTCCTATCTTGATACGCACAATCTATTATCTTCGAAGCAGCATGGCTTCCGCCGAGGCTTATCTACAACAACTCAGTTAATCGGATTTGTTCATGATCTTTCAAAAACAATCAATTTGCGTGGTCAAACTGATGTGGTATATTTGGATTTCGCAAAGGCATTTGATAAAGTGTCGCACTCAAAGCTCCTGTTTAAAATTGACAAAACGTTTCAAAATAATCACTTGACAAAATGGTTTTCATCCTATCTCAGCTGCCGTCAGCAGTTTGTTCAAATAAACAATAAACAGTCTAGAGCAGTTGCAGTGAATTCTGGAGTTCCCCAGGGGAGCGTGCTGGGTCCCCTTTTATTTTTGTTATATATAAATGACCTACCAAACCGCGTTACGGTCCCGATAAGGTTGTTTGCCGATGACTGTGTTGTTTATAGTAGAATCGAGACTGAACATGACCAAGTTAATCTAAACAACAATCTTCAAAAAATAAAGGATTGGTGCGAAGAATGGCAAATGAGTTTGAACACAGAAAAAACAGTCTTTATGACTATAACTAGAAAGAAAGCACCTCTAGATTACAACTACCAGATTGGCAATGCTTTCCTCAAGCGTGTACAAAACTATAAATATCTTGGGTTATGGTTCACGCCCGACCTCCGGTGGAACACTCATATTGATAATGTATGCTCCAGGGCTACCAAGGCATTGTATAGCCTTAGACGTAACCTTTATACCGCCCCATCTGATATAAAGTGTCTTGCTTACAAAACTCTTGTCAGACCTATTATCGAATATTCTAAAATTGTCTGGGACCCTTACACAAAGACAAACTGCAATAAAATAACAAAAATACAGCGACTTGGTGCGAGATTTATTTTTAATAAATATAGCCGACATCATTCTCCTACTGAACTCTGTAAAAAAGCTGGACTGGATAGTCCTGAACTTAGGACGAGGATTGAGCGTCTGAAATTCCTCTTCCAGTTAATTCATAATCAATTTAAACTAAACTATTCAGATTACTTCCAGGTCAACACACAAGAACACTCCAGACATCGCCATAATATGTATATACCACCCCTAGTCCCACGTAACGATTGCTTTAAGTTCAGTTACTTTCCACGTGCTATTGAAGATTGGAATATGCTGCCAGAGTCTATAATTGGTTGTTCCTCGCTTACATCATTTGAACAGAATCTAAAACGTTTATTTTCCGAATAACAGTGACATATGTTTTTTTTTGCGTGTGTGTGTACTTTTTGTTGGTTGCATGATCCTGCAGTAGTTGTCTTTCAAATCTTCAGCGCGGTGCAAAAGTGCCGCCTCAAATGCGTCATGTGCTGTTCTGCGCGTATGTATTGCATCGCATGTGTGTTCCATTTATGTATGTTATGTATAACTTCGAGTTGCTGGTCACAATAATACCGAGAAATTATCTCGAGACCTGTACGGTACTTCTGTTTTGCAAATAATTGTTTGTACTTCCACCCTGTAACGGCCCACTTCTGGGCTAACAGTATAAATAAATGAAATGAATGAAATGAAGTGCGAAGGTTTGGTTAGGTTAAGATTTGAACCGTCATAAAACCGCATTAACGCTGTCACCTAGTGAGATGCAGTGTTTTTCAACATTACAAGTCGGAAACAGCGATATCTAATGTGAAAGCGCATGAAACCGTCGTAATGTTGCAGAAAGCATTGTAAAGTAGCGAGTAAAACGTTTTCTAACGATAGAAGTGCGAAGGTTAGGTTAGGTTAGGTTAGGTTAGTTAAGCTAGGTAGCAGTCGTGAAACCACCAAAAACGACGTCATCTAACGAGATAGTGTTGTTTTATTGCGAGTACGAACCTGCGATAGGTGAAATATTGTGAAAGCACACAAAACGGCATGAACAAGCCAGATACTGCGTCTTGTACCGTTACAAGTGCGAAACTGCTATGAAAGCGCATGCAAGCATCGTGAAACCTTAAAGAACGATGTCATTGAGCGAGATACAGCGTTCTGTACTGTACTAAGTTGGTGAAAAACTGTGAGGTCATGCAAATATCGTAATTGTGAAGGAAACAGTGTAATAGAGCGTTTTTAGATACAAGTGCGAAGGTTTGGTTAGGTTAAGATATGAACCGTCATAAAACCGCATTAAACGCTGTCACCTAGTGAGATGCAGTGTTTTTCACCATTACAAGTCGGAAACAGCGATATCTAATGTGAAAGCGCATGAAACCGTCGTAATGTTGCAGAAAGCATTGTAAAGTAGCGAGTAAAACGTTTTCTAACGATAGAAGTGCGAAGGTTAGGTTAGGTTAGGTTAGGTTAGTTTAAGCTAGGTAGCGTCGTGAAACCACCAAAAACGACGTCATCTAACGAGATAGTGTTGTTTTATTGCGAGTACGAACCTGCGATAGGTGAAATATTGTGAAAGCACACAAAACGGCATGAACAAGCCAGATACTGCGTCTTGTACCGTTACAAGTGCGAAACTGCTATGAAAGCGCATGCAAGCATCGTGAAACCTTAAAGAACGATGTCATTGAGCGAGATACAGCGTTCTGTACTGTACTAAGTTGGTGAAAAACTGTGAGGTCATGCAAATATCGTAATTGTGAAGGAAACAGTGTAATAGAGCGTTTTTAGATACAAGTGCGAAGGTTTGGTTAGGTTAAGATATGAACCGTCATAAAACCGCATTAAACGCTGTCACCTAGTGAGATGCAGTGTTTTTCACCATTACAAGTCGGAAACAGCGATATCTAATGTGAAAGCGCATGAAACCGTCGTAATGTTGCAGAAAGCATTGTAAAGTAGCGAGTAAAACGTTTTCTAACGATAGAAGTGCGAAGGTTAGGTTAGGTTAGGTTAGGTTAGTTTAAGCTAGGTAGCGTCGTGAAACCACCAAAAACGACGTCATCTAACGAGATAGTGTTGTTTTATTGCGAGTACGAACCTGCGATAGGTGAAATATTGTGAAAGCACACAAAACGGCATGAACAAGCCAGATACTGCGTCTTGTACCGTTACAAGTGCGAAACTGCTATGAAAGCGCATGCAAGCATCGTGAAACCTTAAAGAACGATGTCATTGAGCGAGATACAGCGTTCTGTACTGTACTAAGTTGGTGAAAAACTGTGAGGTCATGCAAATATCGTAATTGTGAAGGAAACAGTGTAATAGAGCGTTTTTAGATACAAGTGCGAAGGTTTGGTTAGGTTAAGATATGAACCGTCATAAAACCGCATTAAACGCTGTCACCTAGTGAGATGCAGTGTTTTTCACCATTACAAGTCGGAAACAGCGATATCTAATGTGAAAGCGCATGAAACCGTCGTAATGTTGCAGAAAGCATTGTAAAGTAGCGAGTAAAACGTTTTCTAACGATAGAAGTGCGAAGGTTAGGTTAGGTTAGGTTAGGTTAGTTTAAGCTAGGTAGCGTCGTGAAACCACCAAAAACGACGTCATCTAACGAGATAGTGTTGTTTTATTGCGAGTACGAACCTGCGATAGGTGAAATATTGTGAAAGCACACAAAACGGCATGAACAAGCCAGATACTGCGTCTTGTACCGTTACAAGTGCGAAACTGCTATGAAAGCGCATGCAAGCATCGTGAAACCTTAAAGAACGATGTCATTGAGCGAGATACAGCGTTCTGTACTGTACTAAGTTGGTGAAAAACTGTGAGGTCATGCAAATATCGTAATTGTGAAGGAAACAGTGTAATAGAGCGTTTTTAGATACAAGTGCGAAGGTTTGGTTAGGTTAAGATATGAACCGTCATAAAACCGCATTAAACGCTGTCACCTAGTGAGATGCAGTGTTTTTCACCATTACAAGTCGGAAACAGCGATATCTAATGTGAAAGCGCATGAAACCGTCGTAATGTTGCAGAAAGCATTGTAAAGTAGCGAGTAAAACGTTTTCTAACGATAGAAGTGCGAAGGTTAGGTTAGGTTAGGTTAGGTTTAAGCTAGGTAGCGTCGTGAAACCACCAAAAACGACGTCATCTAACGAGATAGTGTTGTTTTATTGCGAGTACGAACCTGCGATAGGTGAAATATTGTGAAAGCACACAAAACGGCATGAACAAGCCAGATACTGCGTCTTGTACCGTTACAAGTGCGAAACTGCTATGAAAGCGCATGCAAGCATCGTGAAACCTTAAAGAACGATGTCATTGAGCGAGATACAGCGTTCTGTACTGTACTAAGTTGGTGAAAAACTGTGAGGTCATGCAAATATCGTAATTGTGAAGGAAACAGTGTAATAGAGCGTTTTTAGATACAAGTGCGAAGGTTTGGTTAGGTTAAGATATGAACCGTCATAAAACCGCATTAAACGCTGTCACCTAGTGAGATGCAGTGTTTTTCACCATTACAAGTCGGAAACAGCGATATCTAATGTGAAAGCGCATGAAACCGTCGTAATGTTGCAGAAAGCATTGTAAAGTAGCGAGTAAAACGTTTTCTAACGATAGAAGTGCGAAGGTTAGGTTAGGTTAGGTTAGGTTAGTTAAGCTAGGTAGCGTCGTGAAACCACCAAAAACGACGTCATCTAACGAGATAGTGTTGTTTTATTGCGAGTACGAACCTGCGATAGGTGAAATATTGTGAAAGCACACAAAACGGCATGAACAAGCCAGATACTGCGTCTTGTACCGTTACAAGTGCGAAACTGCTATGAAAGCGCATGCAAGCATCGTGAAACCTTAAAGAACGATGTCATTGAGCGAGATACAGCGTTCTGTACTGTACTAAGTTGGTGAAAAACTGTGAGGTCATGCAAATATCGTAATTGTGAAGGAAACAGTGTAATAGAGCGTTTTTAGATACAAGTGCGAAGGTTTGGTTAGGTTAAGATATGAACCGTCATAAAACCGCATTAAACGCTGTCACCTAGTGAGATGCAGTGTTTTTCACCATTACAAGTCGGAAACAGCGATATCTAATGTGAAAGCGCATGAAACCGTCGTAATGTTGCAGAAAGCATTGTAAAGTAGCGAGTAAAACGTTTTCTAACGATAGAAGTGCGAAGGTTAGGTTAGGTTAGGTTAGGTTAGTTTAAGCTAGGTAGCGTCGTGAAACCACCAAAAACGACGTCATCTAACGAGATAGTGTTGTTTTATTGCGAGTACGAACCTGCGATAGGTGAAATATTGTGAAAGCACACAAAACGGCATGAACAAGCCAGATACTGCGTCTTGTACCGTTACAAGTGCGAAACTGCTATGAAAGCGCATGCAAGCATCGTGAAACCTTAAAGAACGATGTCATTGAGCGAGATACAGCGTTCTGTACTGTACTAAGTTGGTGAAAAACTGTGAGGTCATGCAAATATCGTAATTGTGAAGGAAACAGTGTAATAGAGCGTTTTTAGATACAAGTGCGAAGGTTTGGTTAGGTTAAGATATGAACCGTCATAAAACCGCATTAAACGCTGTCACCTAGTGAGATGCAGTGTTTTTCACCATTACAAGTCGGAAACAGCGATATCTAATGTGAAAGCGCATGAAACCGTCGTAATGTTGCAGAAAGCATTGTAAAGTAGCGAGTAAAACGTTTTCTAACGATAGAAGTGTGAAGGTTAGGTTAGGTTAGGTTAGGTTAGTTAAGCTAGGTAGCGTCGTGAAACCACCAAAAACGACGTCATCTAACGAGATAGTGTTGTTTTATTGCGAGTACGAACCTGCGATAGGTGAAATATTGTGAAAGCACACAAAACGGCATGAACAAGCCAGATACTGCGTCTTGTACCGTTACAAGTGCGAAACTGCTATGAAAGCGCATGCAAGCATCGTGAAACCTTAAAGAACGATGTCATTGAGCGAGATACAGCGTTCTGTACTGTACTAAGTTGGTGAAAAACTGTGAGGTCATGCAAATATCGTAATTGTGAAGGAAACAGTGTAATAGAGCGTTTTTAGATACAAGTGCGAAGGTTTGGTTAGGTTAAGATATGAACCGTCATAAAACCGCATTAAACGCTGTCACCTAGTGAGATGCAGTGTTTTTCACCATTACAAGTCGGAAACAGCGATATCTAATGTGAAAGCGCATGAAACCGTCGTAATGTTGCAGAAAGCATTGTAAAGTAGCGAGTAAAACGTTTTCTAACGATAGAAGTGCGAAGGTTAGGTTAGGTTAGGTTAGGTTTAAGCTAGGTAGCGTCGTGAAACCACCAAAAACGACGTCATCTAACGAGATAGTGTTGTTTTATTGCGAGTACGAACCTGCGATAGGTGAAATATTGTGAAAGCACACAAAACGGCATGAACAAGCCAGATACTGCGTCTTGTACCGTTACAAGTGCGAAACTGCTATGAAAGCGCATGCAAGCATCGTGAAACCTTAAAGAACGATGTCATTGAGCGAGATACAGCGTTCTGTACTGTACTAAGTTGGTGAAAAACTGTGAGGTCATGCAAATATCGTAATTGTGAAGGAAACAGTGTAATAGAGCGTTTTTAGATACAAGTGCGAAGGTTTGGTTAGGTTAAGATATGAACCGTCATAAAACCGCATTAAACGCTGTCACCTAGTGAGATGCAGTGTTTTTCACCATTACAAGTCGGAAACAGCGATATCTAATGTGAAAGCGCATGAAACCGTCGTAATGTTGCAGAAAGCATTGTAAAGTAGCGAGTAAAACGTTTTCTAACGATAGAAGTGCGAAGGTTAGGTTAGGTTAGGTTAGGTTAGTTTAAGCTAGGTAGCGTCGTGAAACCACCAAAAACGACGTCATCTAACGAGATAGTGTTGTTTTATTGCGAGTACGAACCTGCGATAGGTGAAATATTGTGAAAGCACACAAAACGGCATGAACAAGCCAGATACTGCGTCTTGTACCGTTACAAGTGCGAAACTGCTATGAAAGCGCATGCAAGCATCGTGAAACCTTAAAGAACGATGTCATTGAGCGAGATACAGCGTTCTGTACTGTACTAAGTTGGTGAAAAACTGTGAGGTCATGCAAATATCGTAATTGTGAAGGAAACAGTGTAATAGAGCGTTTTTAGATACAAGTGCGAAGGTTTGGTTAGGTTAAGATATGAACCGTCATAAAACCGCATTAAACGCTGTCACCTAGTGAGATGCAGTGTTTTTCACCATTACAAGTCGGAAACAGCGATATCTAATGTGAAAGCGCATGAAACCGTCGTAATGTTGCAGAAAGCATTGTAAAGTAGCGAGTAAAACGTTTTCTAACGATAGAAGTGCGAAGGTTAGGTTAGGTTAGGTTAGGTTAGTTTAAGCTAGGTAGCGTCGTGAAACCACCAAAAACGACGTCATCTAACGAGATAGTGTTGTTTTATTGCGAGTACGAACCTGCGATAGGTGAAATATTGTGAAAGCACACAAAACGGCATGAACAAGCCAGATACTGCGTCTTGTACCGTTACAAGTGCGAAACTGCTATGAAAGCGCATGCAAGCATCGTGAAACCTTAAAGAACGATGTCATTGAGCGAGATACAGCGTTCTGTACTGTACTAAGTTGGTGAAAAACTGTGAGGTCATGCAAATATCGTAATTGTGAAGGAAACAGTGTAATAGAGCGTTTTTAGATACAAGTGCGAAGGTTTGGTTAGGTTAAGATATGAACCGTCATAAAACCGCATTAAACGCTGTCACCTAGTGAGATGCAGTGTTTTTCACCATTACAAGTCGGAAACAGCGATATCTAATGTGAAAGCGCATGAAACCGTCGTAATGTTGCAGAAAGCATTGTAAAGTAGCGAGTAAAACGTTTTCTAACGATAGAAGTGCGAAGGTTAGGTTAGGTTAGGTTAGGTTAGTTTAAGCTAGGTAGCGTCGTGAAACCACCAAAAACGACGTCATCTAACGAGATAGTGTTGTTTTATTGCGAGTACGAACCTGCGATAGGTGAAATATTGTGAAAGCACACAAAACGGCATGAACAAGCCAGATACTGCGTCTTGTACCGTTACAAGTGCGAAACTGCTATGAAAGCGCATGCAAGCATCGTGAAACCTTAAAGAACGATGTCATTGAGCGAGATACAGCGTTCTGTACTGTACTAAGTTGGTGAAAAACTGTGAGGTCATGCAAATATCGTAATTGTGAAGGAAACAGTGTAATAGAGCGTTTTTAGATACAAGTGCGAAGGTTTGGTTAGGTTAAGATATGAACCGTCATAAAACCGCATTAAACGCTGTCACCTAGTGAGATGCAGTGTTTTTCACCATTACAAGTCGGAAACAGCGATATCTAATGTGAAAGCGCATGAAACCGTCGTAATGTTGCAGAAAGCATTGTAAAGTAGCGAGTAAAACGTTTTCTAACGATAGAAGTGCGAAGGTTAGGTTAGGTTAGGTTAGGTTAGTTTAAGCTAGGTAGCGTCGTGAAACCACCAAAAACGACGTCATCTAACGAGATAGTGTTGTTTTATTGCGAGTACGAACCTGCGATAGGTGAAATATTGTGAAAGCACACAAAACGGCATGAACAAGCCAGATACTGCGTCTTGTACCGTTACAAGTGCGAAACTGCTATGAAAGCGCATGCAAGCATCGTGAAACCTTAAAGAACGATGTCATTGAGCGAGATACAGCGTTCTGTACTGTACTAAGTTGGTGAAAAACTGTGAGGTCATGCAAATATCGTAATTGTGAAGGAAACAGTGTAATAGAGCGTTTTTAGATACAAGTGCGAAGGTTTGGTTAGGTTAAGATATGAACCGTCATAAAACCGCATTAAACGCTGTCACCTAGTGAGATGCAGTGTTTTTCACCATTACAAGTCGGAAACAGCGATATCTAATGTGAAAGCGCATGAAACCGTCGTAATGTTGCAGAAAGCATTGTAAAGTAGCGAGTAAAACGTTTTCTAACGATAGAAGTGCGAAGGTTAGGTTAGGTTAGGTTAGGTTAGTTTAAGCTAGGTAGCGTCGTGAAACCACCAAAAACGACGTCATCTAACGAGATAGTGTTGTTTTATTGCGAGTACGAACCTGCGATAGGTGAAATATTGTGAAAGCACACAAAACGGCATGAACAAGCCAGATACTGCGTCTTGTACCGTTACAAGTGCGAAACTGCTATGAAAGCGCATGCAAGCATCGTGAAACCTTAAAGAACGATGTCATTGAGCGAGATACAGCGTTCTGTACTGTACTAAGTTGGTGAAAAACTGTGAGGTCATGCAAATATCGTAATTGTGAAGGAAACAGTGTAATAGAGCGTTTTTAGATACAAGTGCGAAGGTTTGGTTAGGTTAAGATATGAACCGTCATAAAACCGCATTAAACGCTGTCACCTAGTGAGATGCAGTGTTTTTCACCATTACAAGTCGGAAACAGCGATATCTAATGTGAAAGCGCATGAAACCGTCGTAATGTTGCAGAAAGCATTGTAAAGTAGCGAGTAAAACGTTTTCTAACGATAGAAGTGCGAAGGTTAGGTTAGGTTAGGTTAGGTTAGTTAAGCTAGGTAGCGTCGTGAAACCACCAAAAACGACGTCATCTAACGAGATAGTGTTGTTTTATTGCGAGTACGAACCTGCGATAGGTGAAATATTGTGAAAGCACACAAAACGGCATGAACAAGCCAGATACTGCGTCTTGTACCGTTACAAGTGCGAAACTGCTATGAAAGCGCATGCAAGCATCGTGAAACCTTAAAGAACGATGTCATTGAGCGAGATACAGCGTTCTGTACTGTACTAAGTTGGTGAAAAACTGTGAGGTCATGCAAATATCGTAATTGTGAAGGAAACAGTGTAATAGAGCGTTTTTAGATACAAGTGCGAAGGTTTGGTTAGGTTAAGATATGAACCGTCATAAAACCGCATTAAACGCTGTCACCTAGTGAGATGCAGTGTTTTTCACCATTACAAGTCGGAAACAGCGATATCTAATGTGAAAGCGCATGAAACCGTCGTAATGTTGCAGAAAGCATTGTAAAGTAGCGAGTAAAACGTTTTCTAACGATAGAAGTGCGAAGGTTAGGTTAGGTTAGGTTAGGTTAGTTTAAGCTAGGTAGCGTCGTGAAACCACCAAAAACGACGTCATCTAACGAGATAGTGTTGTTTTATTGCGAGTACGAACCTGCGATAGGTGAAATATTGTGAAAGCACACAAAACGGCATGAACAAGCCAGATACTGCGTCTTGTACCGTTACAAGTGCGAAACTGCTATGAAAGCGCATGCAAGCATCGTGAAACCTTAAAGAACGATGTCATTGAGCGAGATACAGCGTTCTGTACTGTACTAAGTTGGTGAAAAACTGTGAGGTCATGCAAATATCGTAATTGTGAAGGAAACAGTGTAATAGAGCGTTTTTAGATACAAGTGCGAAGGTTTGGTTAGGTTAAGATATGAACCGTCATAAAACCGCATTAAACGCTGTCACCTAGTGAGATGCAGTGTTTTTCACCATTACAAGTCGGAAACAGCGATATCTAATGTGAAAGCGCATGAAACCGTCGTAATGTTGCAGAAAGCATTGTAAAGTAGCGAGTAAAACGTTTTCTAACGATAGAAGTGCGAAGGTTAGGTTAGGTTAGGTTAGGTTAGTTTAAGCTAGGTAGCGTCGTGAAACCACCAAAAACGACGTCATCTAACGAGATAGTGTTGTTTTATTGCGAGTACGAACCTGCGATAGGTGAAATATTGTGAAAGCACACAAAACGGCATGAACAAGCCAGATACTGCGTCTTGTACCGTTACAAGTGCGAAACTGCTATGAAAGCGCATGCAAGCATCGTGAAACCTTAAAGAACGATGTCATTGAGCGAGATACAGCGTTCTGTACTGTACTAAGTTGGTGAAAAACTGTGAGGTCATGCAAATATCGTAATTGTGAAGGAAACAGTGTAATAGAGCGTTTTTAGATACAAGTGCGAAGGTTTGGTTAGGTTAAGATATGAACCGTCATAAAACCGCATTAAACGCTGTCACCTAGTGAGATGCAGTGTTTTTCACCATTACAAGTCGGAAACAGCGATATCTAATGTGAAAGCGCATGAAACCGTCGTAATGTTGCAGAAAGCATTGTAAAGTAGCGAGTAAAACGTTTTCTAACGATAGAAGTGCGAAGGTTAGGTTAGGTTAGGTTAGGTTAGTTTAAGCTAGGTAGCGTCGTGAAACCACCAAAAACGACGTCATCTAACGAGATAGTGTTGTTTTATTGCGAGTACGAACCTGCGATAGGTGAAATATTGTGAAAGCACACAAAACGGCATGAACAAGCCAGATACTGCGTCTTGTACCGTTACAAGTGCGAAACTGCTATGAAAGCGCATGCAAGCATCGTGAAACCTTAAAGAACGATGTCATTGAGCGAGATACAGCGTTCTGTACTGTACTAAGTTGGTGAAAAACTGTGAGGTCATGCAAATATCGTAATTGTGAAGGAAACAGTGTAATAGAGCGTTTTTAGATACAAGTGCGAAGGTTTGGTTAGGTTAAGATATGAACCGTCATAAAACCGCATTAAACGCTGTCACCTAGTGAGATGCAGTGTTTTTCACCATTACAAGTCGGAAACAGCGATATCTAATGTGAAAGCGCATGAAACCGTCGTAATGTTGCAGAAAGCATTGTAAAGTAGCGAGTAAAACGTTTTCTAACGATAGAAGTGCGAAGGTTAGGTTAGGTTAGGTTAGGTTAGTTTAAGCTAGGTAGCGTCGTGAAACCACCAAAAACGACGTCATCTAACGAGATAGTGTTGTTTTATTGCGAGTACGAACCTGCGATAGGTGAAATATTGTGAAAGCACACAAAACGGCATGAACAAGCCAGATACTGCGTCTTGTACCGTTACAAGTGCGAAACTGCTATGAAAGCGCATGCAAGCATCGTGAAACCTTAAAGAACGATGTCATTGAGCGAGATACAGCGTTCTGTACTGTACTAAGTTGGTGAAAAACTGTGAGGTCATGCAAATATCGTAATTGTGAAGGAAACAGTGTAATAGAGCGTTTTTAGATACAAGTGCGAAGGTTTGGTTAGGTTAAGATATGAACCGTCATAAAACCGCATTAAACGCTGTCACCTAGTGAGATGCAGTGTTTTTCACCATTACAAGTCGGAAACAGCGATATCTAATGTGAAAGCGCATGAAACCGTCGTAATGTTGCAGAAAGCATTGTAAAGTAGCGAGTAAAACGTTTTCTAACGATAGAAGTGCGAAGGTTAGGTTAGGTTAGGTTAGGTTAGTTTAAGCTAGGTAGCGTCGTGAAACCACCAAAAACGACGTCATCTAACGAGATAGTGTTGTTTTATTGCGAGTACGAACCTGCGATAGGTGAAATATTGTGAAAGCACACAAAACGGCATGAACAAGCCAGATACTGCGTCTTGTACCGTTACAAGTGCGAAACTGCTATGAAAGCGCATGCAAGCATCGTGAAACCTTAAAGAACGATGTCATTGAGCGAGATACAGCGTTCTGTACTGTACTAAGTTGGTGAAAAACTGTGAGGTCATGCAAATATCGTAATTGTGAAGGAAACAGTGTAATAGAGCGTTTTTAGATACAAGTGCGAAGGTTTGGTTAGGTTAAGATATGAACCGTCATAAAACCGCATTAAACGCTGTCACCTAGTGAGATGCAGTGTTTTTCACCATTACAAGTCGGAAACAGCGATATCTAATGTGAAAGCGCATGAAACCGTCGTAATGTTGCAGAAAGCATTGTAAAGTAGCGAGTAAAACGTTTTCTAACGATAGAAGTGCGAAGGTTAGGTTAGGTTAGGTTAGGTTAGTTAAGCTAGGTAGCGTCGTGAAACCACCAAAAACGACGTCATCTAACGAGATAGTGTTGTTTTATTGCGAGTACGAACCTGCGATAGGTGAAATATTGTGAAAGCACACAAAACGGCATGAACAAGCCAGATACTGCGTCTTGTACCGTTACAAGTGCGAAACTGCTATGAAAGCGCATGCAAGCATCGTGAAACCTTAAAGAACGATGTCATTGAGCGAGATACAGCGTTCTGTACTGTACTAAGTTGGTGAAAAACTGTGAGGTCATGCAAATATCGTAATTGTGAAGGAAACAGTGTAATAGAGCGTTTTTAGATACAAGTGCGAAGGTTTGGTTAGGTTAAGATATGAACCGTCATAAAACCGCATTAAACGCTGTCACCTAGTGAGATGCAGTGTTTTTCACCATTACAAGTCGGAAACAGCGATATCTAATGTGAAAGCGCATGAAACCGTCGTAATGTTGCAGAAAGCATTGTAAAGTAGCGAGTAAAACGTTTTCTAACGATAGAAGTGCGAAGGTTAGGTTAGGTTAGGTTAGGTTAGTTAAGCTAGGTAGCGTCGTGAAACCACCAAAAACGACGTCATCTAACGAGATAGTGTTGTTTTATTGCGAGTACGAACCTGCGATAGGTGAAATATTGTGAAAGCACACAAAACGGCATGAACAAGCCAGATACTGCGTCTTGTACCGTTACAAGTGCGAAACTGCTATGAAAGCGCATGCAAGCATCGTGAAACCTTAAAGAACGATGTCATTGAGCGAGATACAGCGTTCTGTACTGTACTAAGTTGGTGAAAAACTGTGAGGTCATGCAAATATCGTAATTGTGAAGGAAACAGTGTAATAGAGCGTTTTTAGATACAAGTGCGAAGGTTTGGTTAGGTTAAGATATGAACCGTCATAAAACCGCATTAAACGCTGTCACCTAGTGAGATGCAGTGTTTTTCACCATTACAAGTCGGAAACAGCGATATCTAATGTGAAAGCGCATGAAACCGTCGTAATGTTGCAGAAAGCATTGTAAAGTAGCGAGTAAAACGTTTTCTAACGATAGAAGTGCGAAGGTTAGGTTAGGTTAGGTTAGGTTAGTTTAAGCTAGGTAGCGTCGTGAAACCACCAAAAACGACGTCATCTAACGAGATAGTGTTGTTTTATTGCGAGTACGAACCTGCGATAGGTGAAATATTGTGAAAGCACACAAAACGGCATGAACAAGCCAGATACTGCGTCTTGTACCGTTACAAGTGCGAAACTGCTATGAAAGCGCATGCAAGCATCGTGAAACCTTAAAGAACGATGTCATTGAGCGAGATACAGCGTTCTGTACTGTACTAAGTTGGTGAAAAACTGTGAGGTCATGCAAATATCGTAATTGTGAAGGAAACAGTGTAATAGAGCGTTTTTAGATACAAGTGCGAAGGTTTGGTTAGGTTAAGATATGAACCGTCATAAAACCGCATTAAACGCTGTCACCTAGTGAGATGCAGTGTTTTTCACCATTACAAGTCGGAAACAGCGATATCTAATGTGAAAGCGCATGAAACCGTCGTAATGTTGCAGAAAGCATTGTAAAGTAGCGAGTAAAACGTTTTCTAACGATAGAAGTGCGAAGGTTAGGTTAGGTTAGGTTAGGTTAGTTTAAGCTAGGTAGCGTCGTGAAACCACCAAAAACGACGTCATCTAACGAGATAGTGTTGTTTTATTGCGAGTACGAACCTGCGATAGGTGAAATATTGTGAAAGCACACAAAACGGCATGAACAAGCCAGATACTGCGTCTTGTACCGTTACAAGTGCGAAACTGCTATGAAAGCGCATGCAAGCATCGTGAAACCTTAAAGAACGATGTCATTGAGCGAGATACAGCGTTCTGTACTGTACTAAGTTGGTGAAAAACTGTGAGGTCATGCAAATATCGTAATTGTGAAGGAAACAGTGTAATAGAGCGTTTTTAGATACAAGTGCGAAGGTTTGGTTAGGTTAAGATATGAACCGTCATAAAACCGCATTAAACGCTGTCACCTAGTGAGATGCAGTGTTTTTCACCATTACAAGTCGGAAACAGCGATATCTAATGTGAAAGCGCATGAAACCGTCGTAATGTTGCAGAAAGCATTGTAAAGTAGCGAGTAAAACGTTTTCTAACGATAGAAGTGCGAAGGTTAGGTTAGGTTAGGTTAGGTTAGTTTAAGCTAGGTAGCGTCGTGAAACCACCAAAAACGACGTCATCTAACGAGATAGTGTTGTTTTATTGCGAGTACGAACCTGCGATAGGTGAAATATTGTGAAAGCACACAAAACGGCATGAACAAGCCAGATACTGCGTCTTGTACCGTTACAAGTGCGAAACTGCTATGAAAGCGCATGCAAGCATCGTGAAACCTTAAAGAACGATGTCATTGAGCGAGATACAGCGTTCTGTACTGTACTAAGTTGGTGAAAAACTGTGAGGTCATGCAAATATCGTAATTGTGAAGGAAACAGTGTAATAGAGCGTTTTTAGATACAAGTGCGAAGGTTTGGTTAGGTTAAGATATGAACCGTCATAAAACCGCATTAAACGCTGTCACCTAGTGAGATGCAGTGTTTTTCACCATTACAAGTCGGAAACAGCGATATCTAATGTGAAAGCGCATGAAACCGTCGTAATGTTGCAGAAAGCATTGTAAAGTAGCGAGTAAAACGTTTTCTAACGATAGAAGTGCGAAGGTTAGGTTAGGTTAGGTTAGGTTAGTTTAAGCTAGGTAGCGTCGTGAAACCACCAAAAACGACGTCATCTAACGAGATAGTGTTGTTTTATTGCGAGTACGAACCTGCGATAGGTGAAATATTGTGAAAGCACACAAAACGGCATGAACAAGCCAGATACTGCGTCTTGTACCGTTACAAGTGCGAAACTGCTATGAAAGCGCATGCAAGCATCGTGAAACCTTAAAGAACGATGTCATTGAGCGAGATACAGCGTTCTGTACTGTACTAAGTTGGTGAAAAACTGTGAGGTCATGCAAATATCGTAATTGTGAAGGAAACAGTGTAATAGAGCGTTTTTAGATACAAGTGCGAAGGTTTGGTTAGGTTAAGATATGAACCGTCATAAAACCGCATTAAACGCTGTCACCTAGTGAGATGCAGTGTTTTTCACCATTACAAGTCGGAAACAGCGATATCTAATGTGAAAGCGCATGAAACCGTCGTAATGTTGCAGAAAGCATTGTAAAGTAGCGAGTAAAACGTTTTCTAACGATAGAAGTGTGAAGGTTAGGTTAGGTTAGGTTAGGTTAGTTAAGCTAGGTAGCGTCGTGAAACCACCAAAAACGACGTCATCTAACGAGATAGTGTTGTTTTATTGCGAGTACGAACCTGCGATAGGTGAAATATTGTGAAAGCACACAAAACGGCATGAACAAGCCAGATACTGCGTCTTGTACCGTTACAAGTGCGAAACTGCTATGAAAGCGCATGCAAGCATCGTGAAACCTTAAAGAACGATGTCATTGAGCGAGATACAGCGTTCTGTACTGTACTAAGTTGGTGAAAAACTGTGAGGTCATGCAAATATCGTAATTGTGAAGGAAACAGTGTAATAGAGCGTTTTTAGATACAAGTGCGAAGGTTTGGTTAGGTTAAGATATGAACCGTCATAAAACCGCATTAAACGCTGTCACCTAGTGAGATGCAGTGTTTTTCACCATTACAAGTCGGAAACAGCGATATCTAATGTGAAAGCGCATGAAACCGTCGTAATGTTGCAGAAAGCATTGTAAAGTAGCGAGTAAAACGTTTTCTAACGATAGAAGTGCGAAGGTTAGGTTAGGTTAGGTTAGGTTAGTTTAAGCTAGGTAGCGTCGTGAAACCACCAAAAACGACGTCATCTAACGAGATAGTGTTGTTTTATTGCGAGTACGAACCTGCGATAGGTGAAATATTGTGAAAGCACACAAAACGGCATGAACAAGCCAGATACTTGCGTCTTGTACCGTTACAAGTGCGAAACTGCTATGAAAGCGCATGCAAGCATCGTGAAACCTTAAAGAACGATGTCATTGAGCGAGATACAGCGTTCTGTACTGTACTAAGTTGGTGAAAAACTGTGAGGTCATGCAAATATCGTAATTGTGAAGGAAACAGTGTAATAGAGCGTTTTTAGATACAAGTGCGAAGGTTTGGTTAGGTTAAGATATGAACCGTCATAAAACCGCATAAACGCTGTCACCTAGTGAGATGCAGTGTTTTTCACCATTACAAGTCGGAAACAGCGATATCTAATGTGAAAGCGACATGAAACCGTCGTAATGTTGCAGAAAGCATTGTAAGTAGCGAGTAAAACGTTTTCTAACGATTAGAAGTGCGTAAGTTTAGGTTAGGTTAGTTAGGTATTTAGCTAGGTAGCGTCGTGAA